>JAYKKM010000047.1:2800000-3075000 GCA_035772405.1 Chrysogorgia sp. JL179-B06
AAAAATAGCGAGTGAATCAACTATCCATGTTTTCAACAACATTTTCCTGCTATTTTTTTCAGAAAAATGGATAAAAAATAAATCGATTGGATAGGACTTATATATCCACCAGATAAACTGTTAAATAACATGTGAAGTTTTTAATGGGGTAAATTATTAAAAAATAGAATAATTTTAAATAGGCACCTCCGAAATTTAATTCAACAGGCAGTTTAAGAAAATTGCGACATTGACGTCAATAAATAAAGTCAAAAGTTAAATTGAATTTAAGTCCTGAAACCATAGATCAAGAATATTGAACTTGGTTTGCCTTTTCTCTTTCTCTTAAACGTCCCTGAGTAATTCCAATCACTGTAACTTTAAGTACAACGAGCATTAGTCGTTGGTCGTTGCAAAGCCGTAAAAATGAACCTTTCTTCTTTCGTAAACTCTCTAATGCGAGCGCGAAAATCCGTGTCTGAAAGTGGGGGGGATGACTGCATCGTTTGCGGAAAGTCAGAAGGGGATAATCATACATTGGTCAAAAAGTGGGGGGGATACATCCCCCCCGTCCCCCCCAGGATTGACGCCCTTGCTCTAATGCGTACGAACAACGGCATGAAATCGAGTTTGGATATTTAAAAAAGCAGAAAATGTCATTACAACGTCAATGCTATACTTATTTTGTTTATTTCACAACTACAGTATAATTCCATAATAAACATCACTAATACAAAGCTTTGTATCAGCGATATCCTGCTAATATGTTTTGCAATTTGGTGGAAGTGTATAGGATCTACATCTGCATGTAGGTCAGTATTCTTTTAGTTTCGACCACAACAAGATATTGCTGGTGCAGGAGGCGGTAAAGGGGGTGGGCACTGTGTTACCATTGGACAAGGAAGTGGAGGAGGTGGTGGACACGGACAAGGCTGACTGGGACAACACGATGGATTTGGTGGTGGTGGTGGAGGTAGTGGACACGATTGACACACCGGATGTGGAGCGGGACATAGACAAGGTGGGGGCTGTGGATTACAGCATGGAAGTGGGCAGATCTTCATGCAGTGGTGTACACATATAGGGGCACATGGAGCAGGAGGCGCAGATGGTCCTGGACATCCAGGCATGCCAGGCGGACCGTTGCATCCAGGAGAGCCAGCTGGACCCATTGGCCCGAGACATCCAGGCTGACCAGGACAACCTGGAGGGCCGGGCATACCAGGTTCACCTGCACAACAAGATGGGCTGCACGATGGAGCACATGACTGTGGACATGGACTAGGGCACGTTATTGGCGGTGGGAGAGGGGGTGGTATGGGCAAAGGTGCACAGCAACTTGGAGTACAACTTGGAGCACATGATGCCTGACAATTGCCACCACATGGACTAGGACTTCTCTTTTCTAAATAGATAAATAAGGTGATTGATTAGAGTTAAACAAAAGGATAATACTATGTTAAAATAATTGTAAAGTATCGCGTTCTAAGATTAAAAACTTCAGAAATTGTTCTTTGTTGTGGCACACTGTTTTTTGCAGGTTACATTTTATTTTTCTTCTCTCCTTTTCTTTTGACAGAGCTGTTCTGTTTTAAACGCACGCATGATACTTTAAATACACTCCATTGGCGTTTTTATTCTTCTTGTTAAAAAGATTAAAAAAATTAATTGTTTACAAAATTGCTTTATTTCGGATTGGGCAGCTTCTCCACGGCATTGATATTTCTCATTCGTTTAAGAGAATCCTGAATAATAAATATCGATGTGTGCAACAAACACTTAATTGGCAAGAAACAACCACTGAGAACTTTAACTATATACAAACCTATAGAAAGCGTTGTGTTGTCAACAGTTGCGAAGATGGACGGTAGAAAAAGCAACAGAGGCAGGAACACTGTCATCTTATAACGAATAAAAAAATTAATGATATATATATATATATATATATATGTATAATTAATATAATAAATAATTATATATATATATAATTAATATATAATATAATAATAATATATATTAATATATATATATATATAATTAATATAATATATAATATATTAATATCACAACATCATATATATATATATATATATATATATATATATATATATATATATATATATATATATATATATATATATATATATATATATATATATATATATCAGGACCTTAAGCAAGCGAGAAAAGTGACGCTTAGATATAAGAATCTTAGATTTTCTTCGTTGAAAAAATTACGAATTCAAACTGCATGACTTCACGTCATTATTGCGTAAGATAAGAGTAAAGACGACGTCCTCATACTCTCATACTACACGACGCGAGAAGCGTTTGAGAAGCTTCCATCATGGGTTCAAAGAAATCGCATTCACAATTAATTTTAATTCTAGTTATCCTTGGATTGTTCTAAGACAAAATCGAAGATAGTTATCTACCGTTACCGTTTACTTAAGGACGCTGTTATATCGTTTGACGTCGTCAAAGCATTTAGTGATATTAAATAAATATTCTATAAAATCGACTATACGTTATCATAGATAAAATGTTGTTAATACTAACATGATTCTTTCAGTGAACATTCTATACATTATTTTAATGATTGACAAATTAAACAACAAACCTTTGCCAGTTCTTTGGTCTCTTTAGAAGCAATTTCTTCTGTTTTTGACGTTTGGTTTTACTTGCTTGTCATGTTACTAATTGACGAACAATGGTCACCCTGTTTTAAGTGAATGACTCAATCGAATGAACATACGGCCAAAGACCATCTAAATGCTATTTGTTAAGAATATCTGGAACACGGAAAAATGTTTTCTATTTCTTTGATAAAATAATATTTTGAAAATAGGTTAAACTCAAACTCATTAATAATTCATAAACCAAAAACAAAGCTGAAAATCAGGGTTTGAAATTGGAGGAAGATTTTACATAACTACTTTTGCAAACTTTCATGTCGATTTTTTCTCAAAAAATATTCACCGATAATCACCTCGACTTCGGTGACTAATTGTTTTATCAACCTCGTACCCAGTGTCTTACCGCGGGGGTTGGGTAGCGAAGGTAAGGCCCTGGGAACGAGGTTGGGTTTTTCAGAACACACATTTTCAAAATGATATTTTGTAAAACTCTGCAGTCCTTTAGGCTCAGCACATCCTCCTACCTAGAATTAGCGATAATCAGTAAGTGTGTAATGGCCTAGAATTACCGATAATTATTAATTGTAGGGTTAGAACCCAACCCAACCCCAACACATCACCAATCCTAACCCTAACCACCTAACCCCCGCCTAATGAGTTTTTTAACCCTAACCCACCGCCTAGCTATATTATTAGGGAGTTTACGAAAACATGACGCAAGCAGCGAGGACATCGTCTCTTAACAATGCAATTTTTCATCCTGAACAAAGGTTAAGTTTAATTATTAGTCCCAAGAGAATTTTCAACGACGTCCTCCTGCAAAACAGGACTTCATTTACAGCATTTTTGTGTTCTGTGGACGACGTCATCCGCTTCGAGTTTTGAGTTTTAGTCAAGTTTATACCCTGCACACTAACTGAAATGAATATGAAAACTGTCAAGCTTCAAAAGTGTCTGAAAACATAAGTTGAAAGGGGTTTAGAATATTATGTTTTATGCTGTTGAGAATGCCGTCGTCGTCTTCAATTTCGTAAACTCCATATTCCCCTACTTGGGGTGCTAGATTAGTAGACTAGTGAGAGATACTAAGCATGTGGGATAAGTAATTGACTGTTATACGCATGCGCGACTCCAAAGTTCTGGTGACTGCTCCTACAATTACCAATTATTGGTAATTCTAGGCCATTGCACACTTACTGATTATCGGTAATTCTAGGTAGGAGGACATGTTGTTAGGCTTTATCTCCATTTTGTGCTTTCATAATGCTCCATTTTGGGCTTTAAATTGATCGATTAAATTAATTGGATTAATTATAAATATTTGTAAAAAGAATATACAGTTCTATAATGACAGTAAAGATTATTTTATTTGATTATTATGGTATAAAATAATATTTTGAAGCCGTGTTTCTATACAACTGTATAAAAACACGGAAATTTTCAAAGTCAAAAAAGATTGCTAAAACATTTCTAAAAAGTAATGTAAAATGTTGATAACTTTTAAGACAACAATCATATATTTCTTGTCGTCTAATTGATTCTCCTGTCACAATTCAGTCGCATTGACAGCTGTTAGTGATTTTTATGTTAGTAAGAAAAATTTACATTTGAATAAATAAAGATAAGGCCAAACTCCATTTGCCTAGAGCTAAGACATTAATTAATTTATCACGCTCTGAACGATTATAATAATTTAAATTCAGACTTTTATAAGTCACTTTCAGTGTTCAAAGTCAAATTAGGTAAATTATCCTTTTAAATACTAATATGTAACCATATCTATATCTTATTATCTTATATTCACTTACTTCATTTATGTCACACAGGGCCTTATTGAAAAATACTATTATTATTATTATTATTTTATTATTATTATTATTATTGACTTCTTAGCACAACTTGATGTTCGGTTGGTGTTTATCAGTGGCAGCTGTCTACAACCAGTAGACTAAGGTGACACTGCAGGTTTGTTTAGCTTTCAAATGTTTTTCTTAGTATCCTTGCTGTTCCAAGTAGCGTTGTTTTCTGGATTTGCTCAATCTTCACCTTGATTTAAATCTCTTCTATCCACTGTTTAAACTTTTTACTCACAGCTCCTAGAGCTCCAACTACAACTGAAACTATTTCTACCTTCATCATCTACCACAGTCGTCTAACCTCTCACTTCAATTCATTATATTTATTATTATTATTATAGTTGTTTTTTGGGTTGTTTTTTTAAGATGTTTGACTGTTCCGACCGTATCTCAATAGCTCAGTGGTTAGAGCGCCGATGCGTTGATTCGGAGACCTCGAGTTCGATTCCTGGTTGGGGCAGTCAGATTTTTCATAAACATATTACTATTATTATTATTATTTGTTTTTAGTTATGAATTATTAATGATTTGAGAAACCTATTTTTAAAATGTTATTATATGACAACCTCGTTCCCAGGGCATTTTGCCTCCATGGGGAAAGTCGGCGAAAATGGCCCTGGGATCGGCTGGTCACATGACACCCAGAATTTCTGGGTGTTTATATATGATAATTCTTGTGGTCTTTGTTCCATTACCTTTGTCTACTTTGTTGACCTGAATAATTGAGAAATATTCAATGCTCTTCAGAGTTATTGATGTCAGCATTCGTCGGCATAAAAGCAGCTAAGAAGCTTAATAATCCACCATACATCCATGGTTATCTCTTACAAAAAGTATTAAGAAGCATATATCCAATTTAGCAGGGCCGTAGCGCACCGCCACGGCGCCACGGCACTGCCGTGGTGTTATTTTACTGCAGTCAATCTTTTTAAAAATTAATATTTTAACAATATATGCAAGGCATAATTAACATGCCGATATATAAACTTGAACTACGACGGATTGCCGTTGTAAATTGTAATATATATATATATACATATACATACATACATATAATAAAAGTGATATAATCAGTTTACATAACATGACTTTCATTGTTAAAATGCGCCAGAACCTACAATGTATAATTAAAATTGAATTTTGAAATTAATCCTGTGAAAGCTTGCCCCATTACGTTTCCCTTGCGCAGTGCCAAGACAACAAGAACTTTGGTGACTTATTAATCTAATCAAAATCCAAAGTTATTCAGGTCTCGGGGAGAGAAAATACCTTCCAATAAAACTGGTCTCAACTGAAAGTATGGGATGCTATTTGTCAGTGTTTAATATACAAAATCACAAAAAAATATTTAAAATATTTTTCTAAAATGGCAGTTCAGTAATTCCAGATATCAAATTTTTTCCGCCGGTGGGGGCATGGCCCCTAGAGGTGTTTCACAACCTGCAGTGGTACTTATATATAGTCTGCTACGGCCCTGTTTAGCGAAAGCTATCACTTCTAATTTGCTGTAACATTTGAATACAGCATTCAGATTTAGATGAATAAATTATAATCGGCTGAATTAATTGAGTTGTATGACAAGCCAATCGCATTATAGAATGGACCAGCCGATCCCAGGGCCATTTTCGGATGGGTATTTATTTTTTAATTGATATCTGAGGTTGACACGTTCAAACCTCGTACCAGCCTCCTTGTTAATTGGATTGTAACCGACCCCAAAACAACAAAGGTGTTGTATATATTATTTCACTTAATTAATTCACTTAAGTGTCCATAGGATTAAACTCCGAAACGTTTATTAGTTTGAATTTATTGATATCTTTATCGACCAAATCGCCATTAACATAACACAACAACCACGTGACCTCTCGGTCACTTGATTAACTATAACATGAAGTATCCAACACTCCCCCCGTTGATCAGCTATTACTCTGATCAACCAATAGTCACTTATAACTGTCCGTCCACAATTAGTTTTCTTCGTCTTCGACTAGCTTCTATCGCTGCTGTTCGTTTACATCTCGTAGTCCTACGTTCTTGCCCAACTTGAGCTTCGTCCGTTTCTTGTTCAACTGGAGGTTCGTCTGTTTCTTGTTCAACTGGAGGTTCGTCCGTTTCTTGTTCCATATCGGTTTTCTGGTTTGGTGCTTGAACGTGCACACCGCCAATCTCTAATGGGTACAATTTCTGTAATGGGCGTCGGAGTGTAGTCGGCCGCTTACCGGTTTCAGCCACCTTTACTTTGGCTCCACGGATCTGGTTGTCTCTTCCACGAATTAAATATTCTACTCTTCCTACTCGCCAAAGTCCCCGAGAACGTTTTTCATCATGGACGATCACGATGTCGTCAATCTTCACTGGTTCTTGTCTTGTTGTGCCAGAGTTCCTTTCTCGGTGCGATTCTCTCAATTCTAGTAAGTACTCGGTTCTCCACCTTCTCCAAAAGTGGTCCAGTAGGACGGCCAAGTGTCTTTGGCGCTTTGCGATGTCGTTTGAAGATGGTTCCCAATTTTCGTCTCCTTCTGTTTCATCTGGCGCTGGCAATGAAAGTAATCTTCGTCCATACATCAAATGCGATGGAGTGACTGGTTCTTCCAAATCTTCCGTTGAAGTGTATGTTAGTGGTCTCGAATTTAGGACTGATTCTACTTCGACAAGTTCAGTCAGGAGCTCTTCATAGGAAAGTCGCGCGTTCCCCAGTGTTTTTCGCAAACATCTCTTGACTGATTTAACCATTCTCTCGTAGAATCCGCCCCACCAAGGTGCCTTTTCAAGTATAAATGACCACTTGATTCTCGATGACGTGAAATGGTTTCTCACGCTTGGACAGTCGAATAGGGAAGACAATGTTCGTGACGTGGACTTAAATGTCTTCGCGTTGTCCGATATCATAAGGGAAGGCACTCCTCTTCTTGCACAGAATCTGCGAAAGTTCCTCAAAAATGCTTCAGCTGACATATCGGGAACAAGGTCGAGATGCATTGCTCGGGTTACACAGCATGTGTAAAGTGAGATCCACACCTTGTGTTCAGAGCTCCGGACATAGAGGGGACCAGCGAAGTCCACACCTGTACTTGCGAATGGAAATGCTTCCTTTAAACGACATTCTGGCAGTGGAGGTGGTGGCGGCGCTTGATAGGATTTTCCTTCATATCTCTTGCAGATGACACACTTGTAGATGATCTTTCTTATGAACTGTCGTCCTCTTACTATCCAGAATTGAGATCGTAATTCTGTTAGTGTTCCTTTCACGCCGCTGTGCTTGACCCTTTCGTGGCAATGCCTTACAATAAGAAGTGTGAGATGATGTCTTGGATCCAATAACACAGGATGTTTCGCTGACGCTGGAATGCTTGCATTCTCCAATCTTCCTCCGCATCTGATTATCCCGTTCTCGTCAGTGAACGTTCCAAATTGTCGTCTCCAGTCTTCGTACTTAGAATGTCCTGGGAGCGAAGCTTGCATTTCTCTCCACCACAATGTTTCAGCTTCTTCTATTTCTTCAGTTTGGGAAACGTTCAACTGCTTACGGTGCTGATTATTTCCAGTTCCAATCTTGGATTTCATCATTCTCACAAATCTCAGGACATATACAGTGATCCTCAAAAGTCGGTGGTAGCTCGAGAAGTCCTCTACATTGATTACATTCTTTAGACTCTGTTTCGTTCCTTCAGTTAACAATGTGGTCGTTGACTTATCTTGCATTTTCTTGGCCTTCATCTCCTTAAGACACTCTTCAGGGGCAAAATATGACTCTTCCACGTTATCTCCGTTGGGTTGCACATATTTCGTCAGCCACTCGGGTCCTCTGTGCCATAATTTACAGTCTCCAAACTCCACAGTCTTGATGGCTCTTGTAGGGATGTCGGCAGGGTTGTGTTCACCTGGACAGTGTCGCCACGACGTTAAAGGGACGAGACTTCGGATTTCATTGACTCTCAACTGGACAAACTGCTTCCACTCTTTAGTTTCTCCTCTAATCCAGTAAAGGGTGGCTAGTGAATCCGTCCAGCACGCTACCTTTCCATCCAGTTGTAGTACGGATTCTAGTGCTCCATGCACATTTTTCATCAGCCGTGCTAGAATCACAGTAGACAGGAGTTCCAACCTCGGAATGGTTTGCTTCTGAATTGGTGCCACTCTTGTCTTTGCGGCGACAAATTCGGCATATCTTTGGGTCGTGGTTGTGACGACGAGGTATATCACTGCTGCATAAGCTAACATGGAGGCGTCACAAAATCCATGGAGTTGGCGGGATACAACTTTCTCTTTGACACATCCAAAGTAGCATCTTGGCAGTGTTATTGGTTTAGTTTTCTTCAAATCATCAATGAGTTTCAGCCATTTCCTTCGTAGTTCTCCTGTTAGAGGTGTGTCCCAGTCCATCCGGTTATCACACAGTGACTGAAATAGCAGCTTCATTTGGATAATGATGGGTGAGATGAATCCAAGCGGATCGTAGAACCTGGAAGCTACGCTTATTATGTTCCTTTTCGTTACCTCACAAACCTTGGCTGCCTGAGCAATCGGTTCTAAATCGTATACAAAGCAATCCTCTGCATAGTTCCATTTTACTCCCAGTATTTTCTGCTCATGCACGGTTGTTGGCTCGAATATATTCCCAGTTGTGCTCTTGGTGTAAGACTCGTCATGTGTCAAAGGGGCTTGTAAACCATTGTGCTTCTCAGTTAGGTCTTCGTTCTCCTTTATCCTTGCCATCAGTGAGGACGAATTTGAGCAAAACTTTCTCAAGTTAAATCCTCCCTCTGCTAGTCGCAGTTTGGCTTTCTTGTAAAACAGAAATGCTGCATTATCGTTGTCTTCACCTGCATTCAAGTCATCGACATAAATGGCTTGCAAGAAATGCTCTACGAACTCTGGATCGTTGACTCGATGTTGCTCTATGTGATGTTTGATCGTTGCGTTTAGAAGGAAAGGGCTCGAGGAGACTCCAAACACCACTCTTGTGAACCGCAGCGTTACGATCTTGGGGTTGGAATGGTGGATGTCATCTGCACCCATAGAAAGCGAAGTACGTCTCGATCTGGATCTTGAATTGACAGCATGAGGAAGGCTTTCTCGATATCTCCGATAAGAGCTACCTTGTGACACCGGAACCGCAGAAGAATATCAAAGATGTTATGTGCCAATGCAGGACCTGTGTAGAGGCAATCGTTCAAGGATGGCCCGTTCTCCTTTGCAGAGGCATCATACACAATCCTCATCTTTGTTGTGGACTTGTCTCTTCGGATTACTGCATGGTGCGGAAGATAGTGAACCTTTCCAATTTCTCCAGGACAAGAGTGATCCACCACTTCCACAATTCCTTTTCTCAGCTGCTCTTGTATGACATCGTCATATTCTTGGAGAATTTCTGGGTCTTTTCTTAATCGTGTTAACAGCGATTTCAGTCTTCTTTCACTAAGACGATGGTTGTCTGGAAGGATGGGATGGGTTTCTTTCGAAGGTAATTCTACTTCATACCTGTTCTTCTTGAGGTTAATAGACTGTGTGAACCTTTCATAGACTGACTCGTCACTTGGGTGTATCCCCAACGATTCCAGTTCCCAGAATCTTCTTAATTCCTGTGTTAAGTCCTGGGCATCAGAACGCACCGGTTGAATTGCACACTTTAGAACATGTGTGTTCACCAAGTTGACAGAACTGTTCTTAATTGGACTGTTACTCACTGGGCCGGATAAAACCCAGCCTACCTTTGTTTCCATTGCATTTGGACCAGAATCTCCACACTTTACTGCTCCTGTTGCAAGGTTCCAAAACTGGTCAGATCCCACAAGAAGATCCACTTCTAACTCTTCATCTCTCATGTTAACATCAGCAAGATGAAGTCCGTCTAGATGATGATATTTTTCCTGTGCTTCTCGTGTCGCTTGTTGGCTGAGGGGTTGACATATTGTGGGTACCACAAAAGCAGTTAGCGGAAGGTCTGGATAGTCCTTCTCTGTCTCAATGGTCAAGTTCACAATTTCACAGGTTTGTGGTTGCTCATCTTCACCTCCAAATGTCTTAATCACGAGGGTTTCTGTTCCTTCTGTGTTTAGATTTAATTTTTCTTTCAACCTGGTTGTCACATAAGAACGTTGGGGCTGCCACTGTCTAGTATCAGCCGTATCTTTACCCTTTCTTCTGGAATTCCTGGTTTGTATATGTTGGCCTTGGCGGTCTGTAACAGAATGGATGTTCTTGTGCCAACATACATGGTTTGACTGATGGTGGCTGGTTGCTCTTGTTGATTTCTACCTTGTGCCACTCCTTTGTGCTCTTTTAGTAAAGGGTTACCATTACTTCTGGTTGATTGCCAATTGGGTTTCTCATTCTCCCTCGGTTCTTCAGGTGGGAATCGTGGTGGGAATCGTGGTGGGAATTGAGGTGGGTGTTGTGGTGGGTATCGAGGTACAAATTGAGGTGGGTGATGTGGTGGGTATCGAGGTACGAATTGAGGTGGGTGTTGGCTTGTACACAAACTTACATGGTGTCTTTTCCCACATTTGAGGCATTTGTTGCTTGACTGACACTCTCTACTGATGTGGTTCTTTCTTAAGCAAATAAAGCACCGTCCACTTCGTTTCAGGATATCCTTTCTTGCAATTACATTGGTTACAGTTTTGCAGTTAGCAGATAGGTGTTTCTGTTGGCAATAGCTACATGTTGTGTCTTGATAACTAGATAGAAGGGATGCTGCTGATGGGTAGGTTCTATTTCTTTGGTTATTGGGCCTTGTTGTATCTGGACCTTGTAGATTTGCTCTTTCTCGGGCTTCCAATTCCTGCTGGAAAAGTGTCAAAAGGGCATCCAAGGACCACTCTCCCTTTTCCATCTTCTTTGTGGCAGTAATTCGTAGTCCTGGTGGCAGCTTTTGCATCAATATTGAAATCATGAGATTCCCATATGATTCAGTTGCAACTCCCAACGACTTCAGACCCCTTACATGTGATTCCACTTTGTCGTAAAGTCGCCTGACATCCTGCAAGTCATGGAGGCTTGTTGCTGCTGGCAATTGGAGAAGGCAGTCCATGTGAGTGTTGATAATCTGTTGCTTGTTTCCAAATCTGCGCTCCAACAGTTCAATTGCTTCTTCATAGTTTGCCGATGTGATTTTCAGCCCTGATATTGCCTCAGCTGCTGATGATTCAAGTAAGGAATTTAAATAGTTAAATTTGTCAATACTATTTAAATCAGGGTTGTTGTGTATAGATGATGAATAGCTATCCCAGAATGGCGTCCACTCTTTAATATCTCCCTTGAACTTTTTTAAATTCAGTTTTGGTAACTTTACCTTTGCAACTGCCTGGCTTGAAGTGCTTGAGTTTAGGTTGTTCCCCATCTCTATCCCTCCAACTGGGTCTGATACCAATGATACATTTGCAGAATTAACTGAAGAATTGATTCGAACTAAAGTGGCATGTATTTCTTCTCTCAGAAGGTCACATTCTTCGATTTCTCTCTCGATATTTTGTTCTTCGACACTAACTAGTATGTCATCGTCCAAAGCTTGCAAAATGTCTAATTTCTCCTTTAATGTAATCTTCTGTTGCATTAGCTTCTCAATAAGTGATTTGTTCGCTGGATCAAAATCGTTAAGGATGGTGATCGAGGATTTAATTGTTCTCCTCGTCGAGGATCTATGTCCACCTCGAATCTTTCGTTTCTTTGCCACTTCGTCATTCATTTCGTTGGCGTCACGTTGCCGAATAAGATTTGTTGTTAATTTGCTCGCGTAGATTGTTTTCCAAAGGCTCGTAGATTTAGGTTCGTCTCCGGCTCGAAAGGACCATGTTGTATATATTATTTCACTTAATTAATTCACTTAAGTGTCCATAGGATTAAACTCCGAAACGTTTATTAGTTTGAATTTATTGATATCTTTATCGACCAAATCGCCATTAACATAACACAACAACCACGTGACCTCTCGGTCACTTGATTAACTATAACATGAAGTATCCAACAAAAGGTCTTAACCCTTTGGCAAACGTTTTCTTAAGAAATAAACCACCCCCAAAGCTATAGAATATATCAAAGGAAAGTTAAATTATCTATTTACAACATACATGTACGTACAGCTTTATCCCGGTAGCTAACTTAGTTCTCTTTAAAAGCGCGGATAATCGAACATGCCAAAATATAATTTTCCTAATACGGATACCATCTTGTAAACAAAAACACGGCTGTCTTCGACGAACGTTTTTTTGAGAAATAATCAACTCCCAAAGCTACAATATATATTAAAACAAAGATAAATTATCTGTTTACAATATGCGTACAGCTTATCCTGCTAGCGAACGTAGTTTTCTTAAAAAGAGCGATGATCCCACATCCAGCGGGCTGGTACGAGTGCCATGTATTTGTTCGTTAATGCCTTCTATTTGCTCTTCAATGCCTTCTATTTGCTCGTCATGGAATACGTACTAGAAGTACATATGGATTTTCGCCGACCTTCCGCCGTGGAGGCAAAATACCCTGGGTACGAGGTTGATTTTATGAAATAAATAGAAAACATTTTTGTGTGTTCCAATACAGTTAGTATACATAAAAACACTCGTGAAAGTTTGGGGAACTCGAAATCACAGTGAAAACACATTCTCGCCCTTCAGGCTCGTGTTCCCACGGGAATTTCTCGTTCTGTATGGAAACACGGAAAATGTTTTCTATATGAAAACTTTACAAATGCAAAATGATAATAATAAACACCAAACATTCTTGACAAATAGCATTTAGATATGGTCTTTGGTGGTATGTTCATTCGATTGAGTCGTGCACTAAAAACAGGGTGACCATAGTTCGTCAATTAGTAACATGACAAGCAAGCGAAACCAGACGTCAAAAAACAGAAGAAATTGCTTCAAAAGAGACCAAAGAAATTAAATTTCCACGGAGGGTGTACTCATCTGAAGGGGAGATCGATATAGTTCTCCGAGGACCTTCGAAGACTGATAGGGGTGCAGATCCGCGGCCAGAAGCGCTCTGGAACCCACTAAATGTTTTGACATGCGCACTAACCTTCTTCTTATTGAGTGACTGCTGAGATGATTGATCGAAGTTCCTCGGAGAACTACATCTCCCCTTCAGGTGAGTACACCCTCCGGAGAAATGTAATTTCTCCTTCGTACCTTCTCCGACTGATACTCGCAATAGTGGTGCAGACATATAGAAAGATAACTAATGTAAATCACAATAAAACTGTATATTAACCAAAAACAAAACAATAATACAATACAATGTATTATGTTACATTAATGTATATTAATGTATATATTAGTATTATGTACATTAATGTATAATTAATGAGATGCGAAAAGTTAAATCATTTGCTATTTTTACAGTCGATCAGCAAACAGACTGAGGGGGAGGGAGAAAGGTCCAATATTCAAGGGGATTAGGCGATAGTAAAGCTGTAAGAAACAAAAACTTGAAAAGGAATGAAAGTGCATAAGCTAATAATAAAAAAGTTCCAAACAAATTAAAATAACAAAAAACCTGTAGGAAATTAAATAAAAGAAAAACGTTCGTTAAGACCAAGAGGATGATTGTGTGGTGCCAAGTTTAAAAATGAGACGCTTTCTTGCCGTTTGCGGTTATCGTTACCACCTGAGATGGGAAGGATGGCACAGACTTTCATGTCTGAAACAAAATGGCTAGAGCTGTTGAAATGACGGGCTACAGGTTTGTCAACATCATTGTTCCTCACGGAACGAAGATGTTCAGCAAACCTGTCTGAAAGGCGTCGCCCAGTTTCACCGATGTAGATTTTAGGGCATTTATGGCAAGAAATGCAATAAATGATGTTGGTGGACGTGCATGAAAAAGTATGACGGATTACGTGGTTGAATTTGGGGGCAGTAGTAACTGTAGTGGGATTGAGAAAAGGGCATGTGTTGCAGCGGGAACGGCCGCAAGAAAATGTTCCCGCTGGTGCCGAGGTATTTTGATTAAGGGCACTATATGTACTAAGGAATCACGAATGTTTTTATTGCGGCGAAAAGATACCAAAGGGTTATCGGTGAAAATGGCTGATATCTCAGGATCATTTTGTAAAATGTGAAATTGAAAGGATGAAATGTTATTGTTGTTTGAAACTTGTTCCAAAGGTGCAGGTTCAAGGGCATCTAAATGGGGCACGAGAAAAGCTTTCTGAACGGCGAGGTCTAGAAGGTTGGTAGGGTAACCACGTTGAACAACAAAAAAGATCTCATTTCCATTGCTTTGGCTACATAAGCGGCGAAGACGCAAGAATTGAGAATAAAGGATGGATTACTTAATGTGGTTGGGATGAGACGATGAAAATAGAAGATAACTATGGGAGTCAGTAAGCTTGTACGAGACCGACGTTCTCAGCGAATCACCATCAATCGAAATTAAAATATCGAGGAACGACACACAGGTCTCGCTGATTTCCCACGTGAACTTTAGAGCAGGATGAAAATCATCAACAAAGTTGATGAACTGCTCTAAAAGGACGCGTGAGCATGACGCAGAAATCAGGCAAGGGACCCGTGTATTGTTCAAAGATCTGTTTTTCAACATAACCAACAAATAAGTTAGCATAGCTTGGACCCATTTTGGTGCCCATCGCAACACCACTTATTTGTTGATAATGTTCACCATCAAACGAAAAATTGTTAAGAGTAAGCACTAGTTCTGCTAAGCGGAGTAACGTGGTTGTGGAGGGTTCTAAATTAGTGCGCTTATCAAAGAAAAACTTCAGAGCTTCAAGGCTCACAATGGGGAATGACGGTGTATAAGGATTTGACGTCCATGGTGAAAATAAATTTATCGGAACTACGTAACTGGTCGAAAATTTGTAAGGCATGTTTAGTATCTTTGACATAAGAAGGCAACTTCTTAACCAAAGGATACATAACGTTATCTAGAAAACTGGAAATGAGCTCAGTGGGGCAACTACAAGCGGAAACAATCGGCCTGTCTGGATTGTTAGGTTTATGGATTTTAGGTAGGAAATATATGACAGGCGTTCTGGGGGTTGTTAGTATAAGGTTAGATGCAGAGGCAGGCAATTCGCCGGCTTGGATGAAGTTTTGACGGATATTTTGTGAGATTGAGTGGGATCGGAATTCAACTTAGTATAAAAGATGGTGTCACTGAGTTGGCGAAGAGCCTCTTGTCGATACAAGTCCGCTCTCCAGACAACAACAGCGCCACCTTTGTCCGCAGGTTTTATGACAACGTCATCTCGGCATCGCAATGACTTTAAAGCTAGAAGCTCTTCTTGGTTAAGGTTATGGACTTGTTTTCTGCGCGGAGGGTGCAATTTATCAATGTCATGGCGGCATTGTCTTACGAAAAGATCAAGGGAAGAAAAATCGCCTTCGGGTGGAGACCAAGACGATTTCTTGGGGTTGAGTTCTTCAAAAATATCCTTATTGTTATTGCGGAAAGTGGGCTTATCATGAAAAAAGGCTTTGAGGCGCATGCGGCGGAAGAAAGATTCGGTATCCTTTTTAACTGAAAATAGATCGATGGGCCCGGAACTGGGAACAAACTTGAGACCTTTCGCAAGAACAGATCTCTCGGGGTCAGATAATGGCAAATCAGAGGGAATAGTGAAAACTAAATGATTGAATTCGTTAGAGGAAGTAGTGCTCTGGGAGGGATTCTGGGAAGGACCCAGTAATTTGGCCAATTTGAACGCCTTAACGTCTTTAAGAAAAACATAGAGTCTAAAATTTAACATGCGAATTTGTTGAACGATAGCGGTAAACAAAATAGGTGGGCAGACCTGGGAGAGAGAGAGGACTTACATCCCGAGATGTCGTCATCAGTATGTTGTAAATTACTGGACATAGATTTAATAGTGATACGCATCAAACGACGGGAATGACTCGAACAAGCTGGTCGAGACATGCTGCCACTGTGACGTCTCTGAACTTCTGAGCACATCTGCGCTTCTCCAACTCGGTTGGCTACGAACGAGCGGACGTCTCTTCCCCTTCATCGGATCCACCATAGGACATTCATGCTGTCAGAGTAGAAGGCTACTTCTTTCATGGACAACTCCAAAGCCTTGACGATTGTCTTTGTCAAGCGTAATTCCAAAATGGCTGCCAAGAGTTCCAACATTGTTACAGTAGTCAGGGTTAAAGGAGCGACTTTGGTTTTAGAGCGACTTTGGTTTTCCCTACGGTTTTAGATTCTCTTTTGATTTATTGTCTTTTAATCTTCCCGCTAGGGGCGCCAGTCTGAATCAGCTGAAGGAAAATCCGTTTTGGTCATGGGAAGGGCCGAAATGGACACAAATAAAAAGGGGTGAATGCCCAAATATGAAAACCCAACCAGTTCAGCGGGAATTAAAAGAAACAAAGCCAAGAGGCAAGATGTCAAACGGGCCAACAACATCATTGTTGGTTTATCAGCCAAAAGTCGTACCGGCCAAAGAAAAGTCAAAGAGTATTCCTGAGTGGAGATTGGATCCTCGATGATTTTATAGTAGGACAAGATTAGTCCACGTCTACGCCAGATTGAGCAGAGTGTTGCATAACATGCAACGCAGTGTAGGGCTTCACAAAATAACATGCAGTTTAAAGTTACATCCGCAAGAAGTAAAAAACGCCCAAGAATAAATTATAACAATGTATCTACTGCGCGTTCGTCGAATATTTCCCTTTATCGACACCATGTTTCCCATAATATTACCTCGAGGGCACTGGGTAACGAAACTAATCGTGAGAAATTACCATAAACGGGGCAACCTCTGCGGTGGATCCAATATACTGGATTCAATACTGGATCGTAGCTGCGAGAGAGGAAATACAAGAAGGGAAAAAGCCTGCAATGAATGTAAAAGGAGGAAAATTAAATGTGCTAAACAAGTCATGGCCCGTTACTAATCGTCAGGTTGCGTTTTACGTATCGTCCGTTTGACCAGACCGCCGTTACATTACGTATATCTCTTACAGCTACTTTATCAAAGATCCTCGAGTCCTTTCCTGCTAATTGGATTATGGATGCCATTTATAACTCTAAACTTGATCCTAAGCAATTTGGATCATTAAAAGGCTGTTCCGCAATGGATGCCCTGATTAGCATGTTCCACTGCTGGTATTCTAATACGACGGCAATGGTAAGACCATCCGCATCTTTTTACTCGATTTTAGCAAAGCATTCGATAGAATAAATCATAAAATACTGGTTAAAAAGATGCTCTTACTCGACATCAACAAATCCTTAGTAAACTGGGTCATCGACTTCCTCACGCTAAGAAAACAGCGAGTGAAACTCGGAACTAAGATATCTGATTGGTCCCCAGTAAATGGAGGCGTGCCCCAAGGTACAATCCTTGAACCATTCTTTTTCCTCATTATGGTGAATGACCTAGCCATTAACCATGACCATAGATGGAAATACGTTGACGACACCAGCCTGTCTGAAACCATTGATAAAGGCAGCCAAGGTAACCTCCAATCCCTTGTTGACGAAATTGGCCAATGGTGCACTGATAACGATATGCAACTAAATCACTCTAAATGCAAGGAATTAATAATATCCTTTGCTAAAGACAAACCCCAACTTCATCCACTGCTTCTTCAAGACTACAGTATATGTCACCTGTTTTATCAACAAAAATTTTGGGAATCCATCTCTCCGACCTTAGATGGAACTTACATATCGAACCCAGTCGCAAAGGCATCTAAGAGGCTTTATTTTCTCCGAGTACTAAAGCGTAGTGGGGTTGACCAGTGTTCCCTCATCAAAGTTTATACTACGTGCCTACGGCCAGCACTCGAATTATCGAATATGGTTGCCAGATTTGGAACTACAACTAGCCAGATTATCTGAAAGAAGAAATTGAAAGCCTTAGGATAATATGTCCCTACCTGTCATATAACAAAGCCTTAATTACCAATTATTCTTCCTTTAAAGAAGAATTTGTTGCTAACCATGTTTCAGTATGGTGCAATGAATTAGAAAAACTCAGTATGATCGCCAAATCGCAACCTCAAGCCGCATATTGTGCATTCGTTCATGGTTTTAGGCATAAATTTATGTACTATTTAAGAACTATCTCTGATATCTCCGACCTACTCCAGCCAGTTGAAGAAGTAATTGCCGAAAATTTGTTGCCTTCCCTCTTTGATCAAGGAATCTCAGATTTGGACAGGGAAATATTTGCTCTCCCAACGCCTCATGGTGGCCTTGGTATTCCCTGCCTTCAAAATGAGTCTGCTTTTGAACTTGAAAATTCGAAAACGCTCAGTACGCAACTTGTTGATTTAATTATTCAACAATCAAATTCCTTGGTTCCAGACGAACAAGTCTTGGAAAATACAAGATCATCCTTGAAGATTCTACAAACAACAAGATTAAAGAATACAGCCGATACCCTAGACCAACGTTTGTCCCAGGAACAACTTAGGACTATCTCACTCGCTCGAGACAAAGGTGCTTCCGGTTGGCTGAACGTGCTCCCTTTGGAAGATGAAGGGTACGTTTTGAACAAAGAAGAATTCCGCGATGCTCTCGCCATGAGATATGATAAATGTATCTCAAATCTTCCAAGCTTCTGCCCATGTGGTAAGCAGTTCAATCTGACTCATGCGATGGATTGTAAAAAGGGTGGCTTCATTGTTAGAAATTTGGAAGCCTCCCTTCTTTCTGAAGTTTGCAAAGATGTCGCTATCGAACCAAGATTGATTCCTGTCACCGGAGAAACTTTTGAATTAAGATCATCCAACATCGAAGATGATTCAAGGCTCGACGTTAAAGCCAGAGGCTTTTATAGGCAAGGTCAAGTCGCCTTTTTTGATGTTAGAATTGTACATCTCAATGCAGAATCAAACAAATCACAACCCACAGAGAAAGTACTCCTGAAACACGAAAAGAAGAGAGCGTACAACAGAAGAGTATTAGAAATCGAGCACGGAGTTTTCACGCCGCTGGTTTTTGGATTCAATGGAGCAATGGGCAAGGAATGTACAAGATTCCACAAGTTACTTGCCTTGAAGATTGCAGAGAAGCAGGACAAGCCATACTCAATTGTCATGTCTCGGATACGCACAAAACTTTCTTTTTGTTTAATTAGATCTTCCCTTCTATGTTTAAGGGGATCACGTACTGTTTTTTAAACATTATTTTGTTTTTGAACAATTGTTTTAATAATCTTGTTTCTTGACATTTTTTATGAGCCCTTTTTATTAACAATATTTTTATCTTTGTATTATATTGTACTTCATTAATAAATCATTTTATTCTCCATTAATTACCAACAACATACCTCTACTTTCCCAAAGACGGAACGACCTCTGCAAATCACATTTCAAGAAACTTCTTAACCCAAAGCACAAATTGAATGAACTTATTCCCCAAAGACGCAAAGATCTCCGTTCCTACAGCCTACGTAATGACAAACACATTGATACGCCCCATTGCAAGACCTCCAGATTTCATAAGAGTTTCATCCCTTCAAGTATTGTGGATTTTAACGATTCTTTCTGACCATTTGTTTGTGTAATTATCTAACTTTCGTCTCTTGCCTATGGTATTTTATCTTAAACATTTACATTAGCTTTTTATACAAGTGTAATAGATATGATATGAATTCCTGTTTTAGTTAAGTATAAATATATATGTATATATAACTACTGTAATAGCCATTTAAATTCTGTGCAATTCAGCTTTTTAGCTGCTATTCAGATATTTTAATAAAACCATTCCATTCCAATATTCCATTCCATTTCACAGGACTGTTGATCATTAAATAGGGTCGTAGAATTAAACGTCAGAAGAGGTGATTGTGCGTATTCACCTGCCTACAGTATATCCGTAAGAGCTGTCCATCTAGAACTGGCCTGGGGTTTAGACACGGACGCCTTTTTGAATGCGTTCACTTGTTTTTACAAGCCATGCATATAGAGGAGTACCCAAGGAGATGGTGAGTGATTGCGGAACGAATTTCGTTGGAGCTGCAAACGAATTAAAAGATCCCCGAAATTACAGCTGGACGAGAAGACGATACAGCAAACTACGGTGAATAAGGGAGTCAAGTGGATCTTCACTCCGCCAGCTGCTCCACACTTCGGTTGCATGAGCACACGAAATTATGGTAAAGGCCGCTAAACGAGCTGTCAATGAAGTATTGGGAAATGGCGAAGTCACTGACGAATAATTAATTACCGCCCTTTGTGGAGTGGAAGGTCTGATTAATTCAAGACCACTAACGTATATCAGAGTAGACTGCTTATTCACGCGACGACAGGCCTCTTACTCCAAACCATTTTCTACATGGACAGATGGGTGGTGACTTTGAAAACTGACAACGTTGGAGAATGTTGAACTGACAACGTTGGAGAAAGGTTCAAGAATTAATCTCAAGAGTGTGGTGAAGATGGATGTCCGAATACATGCCATGACTATTACGAGCGCGTCCTAAATGGAATGAAATTATGTCCGATTTCAAACTTGACGATGTTGTCCTGGTACTTCAAACAGATTTGCCGAGAGGACGTTAGCCTCTTTCATGCTCGTATCGTGAAGACATTTCCAGGAAACGACGGACACACCCGCGTAGCAAAAGTTCAGTGTGGACTGAGGTAATTCATTAGACCCATCCACAAACTTGTGCCATTGAAAATTGAACGTTAAACCAGTGTGGGGAGGGAAATTTTGAAAAAGGATAACGAGCTTTGTAAACCTGTTTATTGTTTATATTTTAATAAATAATCCCCTCCCAAGCGAGGTCGCAAATCGGATCTCGCCGCGGCAGGGATCCATTTCTCACTAAAGGTTTGTATATATATATATTTATTTGAGCGGAGCATAGTAGGACCAACTCCTTATAAGGAAGTAAAAAGTCATTTTGGGTGTCGATCCGTTTGAATCGGGCAATATTTGGGCAATGTTGTGAAGGGCGTCCATTGGCGAGTGGTGATCTGATGAATTACATAAAGAGTTTTTTACGAAAGGGTATACACGTTTGCGCAATATAATAGGTACGTGTGTTATGTATTTAGACTCGCTAATTCCAAATCTGTTTTCACAATTGAAAACGGTTAAATATTGATCGAGATAACCGATAACGTTCAAAATAATATACGACGAAGCGGCTGGCTGATCGCCGAATAATTTCTAAGTACATGTTTTTGTACTTTTTTGTACGTTTTTACGAAGGGTATGCACGTTCTCGTAATGTAATAGACACGTATATGTTATGTATTTAGACTCGGTAATTCCAAAACTGTTTTCAGAATTGAAATCGAGTAAATATTGGCCGAGATAACGTTCACAATCTACGTACGACGAACCGGCCTTTTGGATATTAGATAGATTCGGATTCGTAGTCTGTTTACACTCCAAGAGTATTCGTATTCGTAGGCTGTTTATATTGCGTATTCGGATTTGTAGGCTGCTTAGTACTTGTAGGCTGTTTACACTACAGGAGTATTCGGATTTGTATCGTTTATACATCGTCCGATGAATCTGGACATATATATCCTGTGGGAACGGTTACAAAGTATTTCGCGGGTTGTTTTAGCTTTGATAATAGTTTCACCGAAAATCCAATTAAGACAAAGATCGGCAGGTAGACAACTAACGCATCATTGCGTTGATTGAAATGGAAACGCCACCAAGCCAATCGGCTGTGGATACACATTTTTGGTACCTGACATAACGCAATGAATATAACTGGTGGCAAAATCCACAACAAATACTTCGACTAGATCTGCTAGAAGTTGAGTGTTTTTTTGCAAAAAGGTTGGTTAAAAGGGTAGATCTTGGTAATTGAATATTATTTACAAACGTATTTGTAGTATGTTATTTATTTTAAACTTGTATTCATGTTTTCTTCGTTATAACTTTTCTAAAACTATAGTATATTTTAAAATAATATTTTTCAGTCGACAAGATGATCAAAGCGGTTCTCGTTATAGTTTTCTCTCTTGGAGTGCTCCAAGCCTTTGCTAAACCATTGGGTAAGTTGATATTTTTAAAGATTTCGTTCTCGTAAAATATATTTCTCGCTATCATTACATTTTTACCACACATCTTGAAAATAGCACTGCCAGCGATCTTGTTTGACCTTTTGACTCCTTTGAAACTTTGCTGGTTGAATTGTTTAGCTTTAGTCGGGAGAAAACGCCAAAGAAAATATTTCCATTAAACAACTTCGTAACAATTCTAGTTACCTTTCAAAGCGTATGTATTCCATTGACAAATGTATACCATTGTTGACCTATTATTTGGCTAAGGGCTGGTTGTACGAAACCCGGTGATTTATCCGGTGGATAACTCCTACCAAGTGGATACGTATAAGCTATCCAGCTGATAGTACTGCAAGTGAAAATAGCCCGAGTGAACAGCTCTCCATGCTTTGAATAAACGAACTTGTACACTGGACAAATTTATCAGCAGAATAGTCAGTGATCCATCGGATAGTTGACTATTCTTCAATTTCTTCTGTCTTAACTTTTACTATTAACCATCGAGTTTGCCAATTAATGTCTCTTTTATGTGTATTTAAATGAATATTTCAAGCCTTGCTCTTGTGTTTTGAATGAAAACGCCAATGAAAAGACTAATATTGAATCATGGCGACCATTTTTGGATAGGATCAGATCTATACCAATTAATTATATGAACAGCGAGTGGGGTTAATTAGAAACCAGATGCGTGTTGTTTTTTTACCAAATGAATCTAGTTTTATTAATGTACTTTCTACTTCGCATTGTTTAAATAAAGTCCCAAGTAGGCTTGGAGTGATGTAATTTTTTTGTTGTTGTTATAGTAAAACTTTAATTAATCATATATCTTGCTTCGTCAGTTTATATTTCTAAATGAAGCTGAGTTAATTCAAACGTTTATCAAGACGTTTTTGAGATTAAAATGCCCATCTCACGTTTGGGGATTTTACATATTCGTAATATTTTGGTCTTTCTGAACAAAATCATAATATATATTGTCAGCCAAAAATGTCATCTTCATTGAGTTTTTCCAAAGTTACCGGATGTGATGTCACAAGATGCATTCCAAGCCAGTTTTATTTTGTTACTTGTAAAAATGCCTCTTGTGATATCACATCCGATAACTTTAATAGCAAAAAGGTTTATGACAAAATATATTATGACTTTGCTCAGGGAGATCCAAATATTACGAATATATTACGACCCGAATATTATGAACGTGATACAGGCACTTTAAGAAGTGAACACAATATATGGAAAATACTGACAGATATATATATTAATGTTGTATAAAATACACAATATTTTCGAAATATCTTTTGGTCATACTCATAACTCTTTATCTATATTTTAGCCTTGAAAGTGAAGCGCGAATTAGATGCAGGTAATTATAAATAAAATCATTTATATACTCTCTGGTACCACCATAAAATAAATTAGACGAACTGACCACTAGTCGTCATCGTCATGTAACCTGCATGTTGATTATGTTCATTGCCAGGTTGCATGTTTAAACGGCTATAAACAATTCAAGATCAGTACAATATGTATGTACACTGTAAAACAACCAATTCAATTTGGTTCTCAGATTCACCAATTGACCATTTTTCACGGGTTGAAATAACCAAATTTATTGGTTGAATCAATCAAATGTACGGTCATTTTAGTCAAAATATTTGATTATTTTAACCATTCAAATTGGTAATGAATCTGAGACAACTTATAATAATAACTTTATTTAATGAGGCTACACATAACAGCTGAGAGGCTGACAAACCGGTGGGCCTCCTACTGTAACTACAGTATAATATATATTACAGATAATATTACAGTATTAAGGTTATAAGGTGAGAAAAATTTCACACCATCTAGAATTAATAATAAAATAAGATATGGGTAAAATAAAACAGAATAAATTACCTCGTAAAAATGGATATGTATACAACATCAAGTAAAATATTACGATAAAATGATCAGTATATAAACATTATTATAATAGTGCTTCAAAGTTGTCAATATTCTTATAAGAGTCCATAAAAAATCTCTTCAAAGCTGTCTTAAGCGAATGTACAGTATTCATTTTTTTAATGTTAACTGGTAGACTGTTCCACAGTTTTATTGATGATACAGTAAACGATCTCCCTCCATCACCACTACGCTTAAACTTGGGAGAGACTAAGTTTATGGATCCAAATCTGGTTGATCTATTGTGCAGTGAATTGTTAGTTAAGAATAGCTCTTCTATATAAGATGGGGCATTTCCAGACAATCTTTTGTGAATCCTATCAAATTGGTTGTTTTAACCAATTTGTTTTTATAAGAGTGTGTAGTCAGGAAGATAATACCAGGAAAAGATTTGAAATTTTCTTACAAAAAATCAAAATCAAAATAATAAAATTTAAGTTTAAGTTATCAAATGGTGATTATTAAATAAAGAACAAGGTTTTAGCTCAAAGATCCACGAATAACTGCATGTCTTATAACAACTAGATGCTGTTGGATGAAGATAAATCATAGGCCTCCTTCACAGGGGTGGCGCCAGGAATTCTCCGACGCATGGGCTAAGGTCCCCGACAGGGGGCATGCTCCCCTCTGAAACGTTATTTCCTCCATTTTGGAGGCAGTTTTAACAAAAAAAATTAAAATAAAAAACAGTGAAAATCATGATTTTATAGTCAGTATTTCCTTACTGCATGTATACGAAACTAACTCTAACAATAATACTCATGCAAAAACTAGATGACAGTGAGCGCGCGAAACAACACAGAGGTGATAGATTTGTGCCAGAGATGACAGTTGATTACCTTTGACGTTGTTTAGCGAAACGTTTATTAATGCGTAAAAAAACCAAAAAGACGAACTTTTTTTCTTTTTCTTTTTTTCTTTTTTTCTTCCAGCTCGTTCCCCGACGAAATGTTAATATTTTCCCCGACAGGGGGGCTAAGGTTTCCCGATACGATTTTG
Organism: Chrysogorgia sp. JL179-B06; assembly: GCA_035772405.1. Classification (NCBI taxonomy): domain Eukaryota; kingdom Metazoa; phylum Cnidaria; class Anthozoa; order Scleralcyonacea; family Chrysogorgiidae; genus Chrysogorgia; species Chrysogorgia sp. JL179-B06. Next base: position 2,825,369 of record JAYKKM010000047.1, read on the forward strand.
AGTTTTTCGAAACGATTTCGAGTTTTCTGTTACCAGTACATTTAATGTAGATTTAAACAGTATATTTTGACATAATCTTTTAAAATAGTCTTAAGGAAAACCGGTTCCAATTTTCCGAATATTGCAATTTTGCAAAAGTTGGGGGGATGCCGCATCCCCCAATACCCGCTTCGCTACGGCCTTGCCTGTTTAACCATTATTTAACACCTGTTTTCGTTTGTGCTCTTCAGGAAGCGGTAGCGGTAGCGGCAGTGGAAGTGGAAGTGGCGATGGAAGTAAGTATATAATTCAGATTATTCAGATTTTCTGACTAGTTTTCTGACTGATTTCCAAATAGCGAAATCTACCTTGTTTCATACGCAACATAATGAAATGTTTACTTTCTCAATTTTAAAAGGTGGTCAGCCTCCTCCGTCATTGTATCCGGGACTAGGCGGATGTCTTCCGCCTGCGCCAGTATGTCCTCCGCCAGCTAACCCATGTGGTGGACAGCAACAACAACAGTGCCCTCCGCCTGCGAATCCTTGCTGCCAGCCCCAACAGATGCCGGTTCCAATGCCCATGCAGTTGCCCATACCTATACCGATACAAGGTCAAGGAGGAGGTTGTGGCATGGGATGTGATGACGGAGAGAAGGGTGGCAAAAAGAAGAAACATAACAAGGCTAAGAAGGTGAAAAGTCGTGATTATGGTAAGGCCCACAAGAAACACAGAAAGAACAAGAAGCATTCCCGAAAACATAAATCTTCCAAGCAGTAAAATTGCCATGAATAGGTCTTACCTGGTGACGCCATGACACTGCACATGCAGTTCGTATGCGAGATAAACGGTGTTGTTTTCGCAACGTTGATGTAGTCTAGTTTCCTTGATTTTGAAAGATCTGATTTTTAACGAGACGATTTTGAGTGAAAATCTGACTGATTCTATATGCCTTATCTTGTCATGAGTATATTTGTTAAATGAAAAAGAGTTGCAATTTCGTTATTTAAATATCTTTGTGATTAATCTAATAATAATAATAATAATACAGCTTTTTGAAAACACATTAGACCGTAGTCTCAGTGCTTTTTATAGAGTAAGATAAGTAAAATATGAAATATTTAACACTTATGGTCGAGGGACCACAAAACATACTGCTTTCCCGAGGTCCCAGTAAATAAGTGCTTTATTATCATACCAAGTGTTAAAAAAACAACGTAAAGACATGAAACATTTTATTCTTCAAACATTAAATTAAATACAATTAAGGCGAAAGGAGAATTCATTCCAAAGGTCGCATTTTCACGTGATTTTTTCATTATTGACGGTCGACAACATATTATTGCCCTCTCAGAACTATTGCGGGGGAAACAGCTAAATTTCGTCACTTTCACGTGATACACTCTTGACCTTAATGATCGACATACTAGAAAAATAGGTACGCAATGCGTACATGCGTCTAGAGACGAAAACTGCAACACTTTATAACATACCAATATTAGTACGTATTTGGCACAATTACATCTTAGTACAGTACATGTGATACAATTGTACAATGCATATAAACATTCGCCATTGCATGATAAACGAGAATTTTGTTGGGTGCAAACAATTTTTACTTGTGTTTATGTGGCAAAAGTAAATTGTAACAAAATACATGTACTGAAAAACGAAAATGTTGAAAAATGCACCATCAATCTGGAATAAGGCATTTGAACTTGAGGTCTTGTCAGTATCAGGTATTACCTGATTCCCAATATAAAATATTAAAACATGCAATGGTCTGTTTAATTTGATATATTAATAGTTTTTACAACTATTGTACATGCATTGAATTTTATATTGGTTTGTGAATGCGATTGCAAATATTAATGAAAGTATTGACAAGAATTGAAGTGAAATGGTAATGTTGATGTTTGACTGTTAGACACTTGTTGAAATAAATAGTAGTCAGTAGACAGTGACAAGAAAAGGAAGTTCAATTTAGGGCGGATACAAGGAGACTGGGGTGACTGGTCACCCCCTTCCCAAACCACTATAATAGGGTTACTTGAAGTTATGAAATTGTTATGAAATTATCACATGTGGATATTTGTTTGTGGGTAATATTTGGGCCGTGCTTGCCATAAAATTAGCTGAAAAATTCGCTCAGAATGCAGGAAATCGTGTTTCAGAGGTTTCAGATTTTAAAATTTTCCTGTGGCGGCATGCCCCTGGACTACAGTATATAAGGTGTTAGGTTTGGATCTAAGTTGTTTTGGGGTTAGCGGTTATTTGCATGGTTAAGTGACAAAAATCTGACGATTAATGTGACTGCTGATCAACAAGATTTTATATGCTCCTCCTCGATCATCGCCCGGTCATTACAAAACAATTGAAACGTTTTAAAAAATTGCGAAAAAAATGAGGAAATGTGAGACATTTAAAAGATCCATAAAATAAAAACCTTATTAACCTCGTTTGGTCGATCTTTATAGCATAATCAATCAATCAATCAATCAATTTATTCAAGATACCTTAGATACATAAAATTAATAAGGAAAAAATACTAATATACAATAATAAATGTATCAAGGTCCTTGCAGGAGAATCCGGAGGTTAATAAGATCCCCTAAATTAAAGTACCTAAACTAAAATTACTAACTAAAAGCTAATACAAATCCATGTGCAACATAAGTTGACTTTTAAACTTTCTAAAATTATCTACTTCAACAACGTTACTTGGCAAGGCATTCCATTGATTAATGATTCTTACAAAATAACAGTTTATTCTAGGCAATTTAGTATATAATGTGTACTTATGATTAGCTCTTGTTTTTTTAATATGTTTGTATTCAAAAATTTCATCGAATGTTATACCATTAAGATTGAATACTGTCTTATAACATTCAACTAGAGATAAATAAACTCTACGTTTTTCAAGGGAGTTCCATTTTAATAATTTACAGCGTTGGTCATATCCCCACGTTTCTGTTTAAGTGCCATTCTCGATGCTCTTCTTTGGATACCTTCCAATGCTTCCAAAATGATCCTGCTCTTGTTCTTCTCGTATACTGAAAGACCGTGGGCAGGATAATTTTGCCGTAAAGACCTCCCGCTTGGTCAATAAGTGTTTAAAATTAATAAAGACAATTATTTCTTTGTGATATAAAAGTGTTCTGCTGTGCAGGTAATGTGTTAAAATACAAATCGAAAAAAATGTTAGTGTACTACCAAATTAGTGTGTAGAAGATGGTCTGAAGTTTTAAGCGAAGGCTCTTCGTTAAAGGTGAAACGTAAAGTGATAAAATGAGGAAGGATCTTGGATTCCGCTTATGGATATGAAGATCTATCCAAGTCTACGATGTTTATGTATTTTATTTACTTTCGTTTCAAATTATGTCAGTCTTGACTGACACGAAGTGACGAGGTTCGAACAAAAAAATCAGGTTCTGAGTCGACGTATTTGGATTGTGGATGAATAAGAAAGCCTGCATGTATAGGGTTTTCTGAGAAGACTGGGCAAAATTTCGGAGTATTCATGTCTATATGTCCGGGCCTTAATATCTCAAAATTATTAGAGAATGCAGGTTGCAACCACTCAGCTAATCCACGTCGAGTATTCCACTGCTCTTTATACCATAGTGTTTTAATTCATCAAGATTAGACAGATTATAATGAACTCTATATAGAGTCCACTGAAAGATCGTTTGTTTTCTTTTGTCATAGCGCAGGACTCTATATACTGTATAGAGATCACTAATGAATTCAATAAAGTTAATGTCTCCGGTAAATGTGCGAGGCAAAAAAACAATTTTATAGTAAAAGTTAAAATTACTTCGTGGTTTCAACCATTCTGTAAGACGGTTAGATAATGGTCCCTCTTTATGGGATACAGAATCCCTCGAATTAGATAGAATTAAGGCCACTCTGGGTCTGCGGTCCCTCGTAGCTTTCTATCTAATTATTGGGACTCTCCATAGAACACTCTGCATAACCATCATCTAACCTATACTTAAATTCTTTATCCGATAGGAAAATATATATTATCAAATTAATGACCCGTGTCGAGGATACCGGTTTTAAGAGAAAGTAAACTTACTGGTATTTTATCGCATCATTTCACGCTTCTGTAGTTTTTACCAAGCTTAGACATAGCATTAAAGACAGAAGAAACTAGAATACAATAATCCTAAAGGTATGATGTTTAGCAATATATTTGACTATAATATATCAACTATCTCGGTAACGCCGTGGATCTACTCTTATTGGAATTTAAGAATGTGGCAGTAGAGATTAAAATGTGTTTTCGTAAATTGAAAAATTAAAGTTATGAAGATCGAAAATTAAAGTTATCACTTCTCTTCGTTTCTCGTTCTGAGAGATCAGCTAGGATGAAAGTTTCGCTTATCGATTCAGCACTGTCATAGTTATAATCTAGAATACTGAGGGTGACACCTAAATTGTCAATATTTTTCTACGTTATATTTTCATTATATTTTTATTTTATTTCGCCTATTTCTTGATTTGTTTTGTTGCTTTTTTTTTCCGAGTCTTTATTGTTGTTGTTGTTGTTGTTGTTGTTGTTGTTGTTGTTGTTGTTGTTGTTGTTGCTGCTGGTGTTGTCGTTGTCGTCATCGCTATTGTTGCTATTGTTATTGTGGTGTTGATGGTGGTTGCTGCTGCTGCAGTTGCAGTTGCCGTCATTGTCGCCGTCGTTGTTGTTGTTTCACTTGTTGTTGTCGTTGTTGTTGTTGCTATTCATCTTTTGTTCTTATTTTTCTTATTATTCTTTTTCGTATTCTTCCCGTAAAATTTATTGTTTGTGTACTTTTTATATTTATGTTTATATTTATGTTTACTTTTTGCATTTTTGTAATTTTATCCTTTGAGATGAATTCATTATCATTATTTGTCGCAATGTATTAATTGTTTTGTTATTCTCATTCAGGCAGGAATGGCTTCCAGCTGGCCATGTCATTGCTCTATCCTATTCGCTTTAGTAATTGTAGTATATTACAGTGATGCCAATAATGTTGCAAGTAAGATGAAATTAAATATTATGATTTAATTACACAACAAATGTTCGGTTTGAGTGTACGATTAATTATGACCGTTATTTCAAATTAAATTTTAAAATTAAATGTAATCCAGTTTAGGTAAAAACATAGTTTCTAGAGATAAATTATGTTTTTATGTACTGTTTAAGAGGAGATTTTTTAAAAAGTCGCGTAATTTTTGTCAAAAGTGCTCAAAACTTAGTAACCAGGCTTTCCTCTTAAAATGCCGCCATCTTGGAAAGATCAATGTTTTTCACAGCAGAATTAAGCTCTTCACGAAGCTAAAAGAGAAACTTTGAACCGTAAAACCAAAGAAAATGTCGCGGTAACCTCGGTAAGTTTCATATTTTTTGTAAGAAATTTGTCCTGATAAGTTGGTAACATGGTTATTTAAATGTATTCGTATTTTAAGTAAATATAACCATGTTTACCAGATAAAAGCCACTATCTAATACATATAAAGGTTTATTACAATTGCTAACTTATACTGCCAACTGGGAAAAATGGGAACTATAAAAATCCACAAATTTATCAAAGATATACTTAAAAGTGCTTGTAAATAGCTGCTTCTGTTCACATGGTTTTGTCTATTGAACTTGTGATCTGTTTTGTGAAAAGAACCTCAATTGTTTTGCAGAATGTCATGCATATAATTTATTGCTTCTGGTTTAATGAGAAAAATAAAAATTTGGAAGTTCTATATGTTTTTTAAATTGTTTGTCATGACTTGAACAACACACCAAATTGTAAAGATATTTTATTTTAGGTCAATTACAATTTTTCTCCTTTTGAATATTGTCACATCACTGGTCTGTACCAAAGGCAGAGGGGTGGGAATGGACCAAAATGTATTATAAATAGTTGAGCTGTCAACATAGGGTTTCAGGAGCCCTTGTTTTGGAATCTTTTTTTTATATTTCTAGTTTGAAATTTAGTACACTGAATTCTCTTAAAATGGAATGCTATTATGTTGTCATACTATATCTTACCAAATTTAGTCTTTTCATTGGGGGGCCATGACCCCTTTCCCACATCAAATATAGGCCTGCATTACATAAAGTATTATTTTCTATTTTCAGGGTGTTCAAAATCAGAGATTGCAATCTCCAACCACAACCAATTATGACCACTCCTCCTTCATCACTGTTTAGTATTTGAATGGACAGTTTTAACAAAAACACATATGTTTTTGTATAAAGCTTAAAGGTGGTAAACTGTCAAGGTTTTAGATAATCAAATACTGACATTTCAAGGCAAAGCCTTTACTCTGATGAAGGGCTTTGACTTGAAATCAGTATTTTATTATGTAAAATATCAGCAGTTCACCAGATTTAAGCCTTTTTATGCATAATAATATTGCCTACAGTATGTTACACACTGCTTTGGATTGCTCTGTAAATAAATAAATAAAAAATATATATATATATATATTTTATACAGGATTATCACTTCAGATAGCTGTTATGTAATATACAAAAGGAATCTGTTGGTAAAAGTTCATAAGTAATAGTGTATACATTTTTTATAATACTGTAACACTGAATTTTTAATGTAATTATTATCACTATAACTAAATTTACAATGTAAATTTGCTCTCAATATGAGAAATGTAAATATTGTTACTATGATTTCAAATATATACTGTATGTACAGGTATACTATAAATGTTGTTGTGGAAAACAGTAATTAATACATTTTAATATATGTATTGAAGTTATTGCAATTAAGGGCAATTACACCAGTCTGACAAATGATTTTTCAAAGAGGTATATTACACTACAAATTATGTTTTTTTTTTAAGTGTCAACGTAATTGCCCCTAGTTACTATACATACAAACCAAGATTTGTATCTTCTTACAATGTCATGTGATAGTGAAGTAAATGGCTTTCATAATTTTTATTTTAATAAGTTAAAACTTAAAATATATGGTATCAATCTTCTTAATTCTGAAACAAGGTACCCAGCAAACAAGCTGCAAATTAAAATATATATAATATGTGAGCATGCTTTCATGAATAAATTGGACAATTATTGTACAATTAATACACATGTACCATAAAACAGTAGTCATACATGTAGCCCAAAATCTACACTTTAATCATAACATTATATTAATTTTGTTGGTATTCATAGTTTTGCTTAGTTAATTACTGCATTTCTGTGGTTGTATTTTGCAAATGTACCTACTAAAACATTACCTAAATACATTGTCCATTTTCCAGCTCTTAGTTTTAACTTATCAAAACTATTACAATGTACAATATCCAAACAGGGCAACTAGTACAAATTGGTTACTGTAATCCAATAATAAATACTCACAAAGCCACCTTAATCAAAATGCAATATACAAAACAGATAAGACCACATAAATGCTCAAATTCTGCGAGGACCATTCACCTAATTTTTTCTTAAACCACTTTTAATGTGAAGAATAATAACTAAGCTTCAAGATTATATATACCTTGCAGTGTGCCAATCAAAATTTTAGCGATATTTTGCATTTTCGTAAAGCCCACAATCATTCATGGGCCCAAGTCACAAAAACGTACAACTTTTCATGATTAAAAACCTCATATATTTTTTTCTGAATTTTCTACTAGATTTTGGCTGACATCCTATTAATACATGCTTTTAAAACTACATAGTAAAATAATCTTTTACAGTTTAGTCGTTAATTGACATATTTTATGACCAAAATTCAAATAGCTACCATTTTACCATAAGATGACGAAAATGAGAAACAAAAATATTTTCTATCAAAAAAACTGCGAGGACCATTCACTCAATTTTTCTTTAAACAACGCTTATTGTAAACCTAACTGATTGAATGCAATGCACCGTAAGTCCCACGGTGTGCCAATTAGTTTAAAGGTAAAAATATTGCATATTTCGTAAACAACTCCACTGGTTGGTTGCTACGAATTACGACATACAATAACAAAGTTCGACTACGAGAAATGGACAATAATCATCATAATATTCCTTACTAGCTCAATAAATTCTGCTTTATTCGGCTGTGTGACAACATGTCTTCGTAAATAATATAGCATTGTTGAGATCAACATCAATTTTAAGGGGGATCTGGAGAAAATATTGTTGAAACCAATAACATAGGGTTTCATACAGTCGACAAAAAAGCCTCTCACTTGAACGGCCAAAAAATAATTATCTGCGACTGATATCAAACTGATGCAAATAAGACACAAAGTTTACTCGTATATGTTCCTATCCACACAATTTTTTTAAAAATATTAACAATCTAATTACAGAAATAAATAAATGAAATGAACGTACCTGTGTCCTTCTTGCCGTCGAACATTAAACCCCAAGTCTACTCAAGCATGTTGTTGGTGTTAAAAGCGCCATGAAGACGTTGCACCAACTTCCAGCAGAAAAAATGTATCGAAGGACTATTTCACGTCTCACATTTAATAATGAGCGATTTTCCGTAAGATTATTAAGCCAAAAATGAACAAAATAAATGGTTCACAACTTTTCACCGCCATGTTCCAAAATGCAGCAGAATATTGCTGTTTATTCGCAAAGCATCACGGTATTTTTGAGCGCCTGTTTCTCGATAATCTAAAAAATCTCCTCTTAATAAACTTGCAGCAGTGTTTTATCAGATTTAAAACACGAGGACGTAGCCCGAGTGTTTTAGATCTGATAAAACACGTGCTGCGAGTTTATTAAACGGCTTAAAAAACGACCCATTTGATAAGTTCATTGGCGTAGTAATTTTGAAAATCGATGTTTTCTAAACCGAGAAAATCAAAGCTAAAGTTTATGTAAAGTAGGATGAAATTTTATCACATTTAATTTGTGTTTTCCTCATGAATTATTAATACGTTTTTTAAATATACATTATATAACCCCGCGGAGTTCAGTTAGAGCATCTAAGCGGCAATCGATCCATGTTTAGGACTCAAACATTTTCTGAGCGTTTGAACTTAACGATCGTCCATGTATCTTCTGTCTACTCCAAGCTCCCACATTCACTACATCATTGTATATACAACACACCCAAGCATGCCGCATAGGCAATACATATATCAATCGAACCAGTACATCATAATTGTAACCTTCGCTATTCATCTTCTTGGCACAGCTCAATAGTTAGAGCATCTCAGCGGCAATCAGAAGCGGTTACAGGTTCAATTCCTGTCCAGAACTCAGAAATATGTTCTGAGGATTTCAGCTTGATGCGTGCGGTCGTCCTGCATGTATCTTCTGTCCACTTCAAACTCCCACAATCACTACATCAATGTATATATACAACATATATAAAGCAAATAGTTGAACAGTGAAATATTTCTTATTGTTATATATTCAAGTAGATCATCAGCGTTTGAATTATGAAAAATTAAAAAAATTCGTAACATTTTGGCATTCAACTATTCACTTCATGATGTAGAATATATATATATATCACTGGTAGTATCGTATTTGGTGTTATAGACACTTTAATAAACAATTATTGTGTGAGGGCCGTGGGGGCTGCGTATATATGATGTTATCTGCCGCAGCCGAAGACTGAGGCGGATAACATTGACAGAGGTCTGGATAATTATTTATATCATGTGTAAGCCGAATCCAATAATTGTTTTATTATACAATTATAATATGTAGAAGCGTTTAGGGACCAGACATAGTTTGACGCTACTCTGGCTTAAAAAGTTTTTGAACAGTATTTTTTTAAGTCATTAAAAGTTTTTTAAACGTAACTTTAAAAGTTACTGTTCAAAAAACTACTGTTCAAAAACTTTTTAAGCCAGAGTAGCGTCAAACTACTGTATGTCTGAGTTATCACTTGGTTGCGTTGGAAAATTATTTGTTAGCCTTTAGGGAAGACAATTACGTAACCTATACAGACAATTTTTGATATTTTGTAGGTGGGGAGTCATCAAGAATTGTCTGTAGGTCTTTAGCCAATAATAATCTAGATTGTATGAGTAATGTATAATAATATAAATTCACTAGCTGATCAACGTAATTTCTTTTTGTTTGGGAAAATCTAAAGAAAAACGACAACACCTGGACCAGCAAGGAGTCGATGACGTTCATGATGCTGTGTCCGATTTACTTGAACATAAAATCGGTACGTTTCAGTTAGATGTTACTAGATGCTATAATATATAGACAATCTAAATTGCAATACTATATAGAATGAAATAGGTTTCTGGAAGAATAGAAAAATAGATTCAAAGAAAAGAGTAAAAATATTTTTAAATTCGCTACTGCATATATAATTGAGTATATAATAAATGTATTTTTAACGTTCAAGGGCAAAAATTAAAGGAGGCAGAGAAAGAAGTAAAACACGCAGTGGATAAAGCAATAGGTAAATACGATTAATGCCATAAATTCGCGTCAACTCAAAATAACCTATAGTCCCCTTCCAAGAAACCTTCCCTGAATGTACTTCGATGGCCACGAGGAAATAACTCCAAGGCTAATGTGGAGCAGAAATATCATCTTCATATATTTACAGTATTTTGTGCACTATGGTCTTAAATCACAAAAACCTTTCATGAAAAAACAGACTAATTCTAAGAATTTGAAGAAAAAAATTGTTGATTATAAAGTTTGAAATATATACAACCGACATGCGAAAATAAAATTCTGATTATATAAAAAATAAGATTACAGGTTACATTTCATGCGCTCTGCCATCTTGGATTTGATGTCAAAAGATTCTTGATTTTGTGTTGATTTAAAACAACATTACGACAACTGTTTAAAACCATCAAATTAAACATGGCGATGCTGACAAAATTTCAAGCTAAAAGTGGTCCATGTATTCTTATAAAAGATTGACTGGTGAATATTGTAGAACTTGTAGTAAAATCTAGTATATTTCCAGGAAATATGGCATTATAAAATAACATGTTTTCTATACGCAAGCTGTGATTGGTCAATGTTTGGATCAGGCCATCCAAACATGGGAATTAAAGAAAAACACAACTCGAGAAAACACACTCGCTTACGTCTCGTGTTTTTTACGCTTTTCTCAACTCTCGCAATATCCAAGCGTGTTTGGATCTGGCCATACAAACACGCAAACCCTGCATTAGGTATTTCTTTAGTACCTTTCCCAGAAAAATGGTAATCCATCACTATTTTATACACAGTAAATATACTTTTTTTTCAAAAGTTTCAAACAATAGACAAATAAAAAACAATCGACAAATAATCTTCTATCCTATATTTCAGCGTTAACCTCAATTTATTTATGTTTAAATTCTATGAATATAGTGACTGTGCATAACCCTATTGTCGATAAACTTTCTCTTCTCATTCTTTTTAATAGACAAGCACTTGAATAATGCTCATCATATTCTGAAACAGAAAGACGGTACGGAAATGACAATATTTATCTGCGTTTTACATTATTTAATATTTTTATCATATCAAAGTTCAGAAAATGGGAAGCCTATGATTGCTGATCTTGGTTATGATTGTTTTAGCAAGAAAACTAAAAGCATGAATATTTAACATAAGCGCACGAACTGCTTAGTAGAAATTATATATAACACTATCTTATTACCCAACAAAGTCGAGACTGATACATACAGTAGAAACCCACGTATAAGAACCTATAGATTTTAAGAACGTGTTAGGCTAAGATTTTCCATTTAGACCCCCTTTACATAAGAACCTGTTTTAGGCTAAAATTTGAAAGCAGGTTCTTATTTTATCAAATAGAGTCAAAACTAAAAATTTATAAATCAAAGAAAATAAACTCTACAAGTAATGAAAATGAGCCAGAACCAGACAAATAGTGTATATGTCTACGTTGTATACTTTATTTTGTTCCGTTGAATTTACACACAGTAGGCTGTAAATTATATACAGTGTATAGCTTTAAAGTGCATATACGGAGAAAATGTATGCATAATTTATATAAATAATAGACCACACTTACATGTACCAAAACCAAGTCGCTTTTTTCTTAAGAAAATAATAACCTGTTTAAGAACCTGAATAGCCTAATTTTGCAGTAAACACCATTTATATAAAAACCTTTTTAGGCTAATTTGGAAAAATCTAGGTTCTTATACGCGGGTTTTTACTGTATCGCTAATATCCCGAATATGTCGTTTAGTGTCCTAAAAGTTAGATGGCGGAATTTGAATATTCCCAGTGGAGAGTGGGGCTGAATTAACTGCACAATACTTTATATTGTGCAGATAAAATGCCTATAACGTCAATATATTGTATATTGTCTTATTTGGAAGAACTTTTACAATAATAAAGTAACTTCTTTTGAAGATTTTTGCTTCTTCGCTTTGTTTTTTAAGTATTTCAGTTTGTTTGATATGCTAATGTATGGAATTTCGTCACACACGCATAATGACTTACCGGGAAATTTGTGTATCACTTTCATTCTCAAACGAAATCCAGAAGTTTGGTGTTGTGGGTTAAACACGCGCACATGTTATTCACACTTTAGTTTTTTCATTTCATGAAGGCAAAGATATATAACATTCTCTAGTGATAAGTCATTATGCATGTGTGACGAAATTCCAGACATTTGCATATCAAACAAACCGAAATATATCAAAAAGAAAGCGAAGAAACGAAAATCTTCGAAAGAAGTTACTTTATCATTTTAAAGGTTCTTCCAAATAAAACAATAAAATGTTGTGACGTTTATATAGGCACTTTAATCAGCAAAACACACAGAATACACGGTGCTATATGCTCCATATAGTACGGTATACTATAACCTAACCAATAGCCCATCTCTTTGTCACTATCGTCAATAATATTAATAGTAGTTTAATAACTTGTCTTCAGCATTCACTTAACTTCTGTTTCTCTTCATGACCGACTTAAACCACATACTTTTACACCATGCTGTCGAGCTACAAGTGCTTTTTTGAATTCGTTTACGAATTTGCTTCTGTAGCTCAACATTATCAACCAAACCAGGTAAACAACAATTTTTCTACACTCTTCCTTGCTTCACATTCACCGAAAGTTTCTGCCAATCTGTTTTTATCAAACTCCGAGTTTGCACTCGAACGTTCCTCGTATTTTCGGGAAAAATAATGTACTTTGAGTTATCCAGAACTCCTCGTCAGTATCTGAGACATCCATCCTAATTTTTGCTACCTAAAACGTCTCACTGACCATGAGTCTCTAGTTGCCCAGCAATTTTATGTAAATCGCAAAGCCCATAAAGATTTATCTTTGACGTACGTAATTTAAATAAAAAGAATAAACTAAAGAAATTGATATTTAATGCCGAGGCATTAAATATAAATCTCAATAGCTTATTCTTTTTATTTAAATTGCGTAGTCAAAGTGAAATCTTTATGGAAAACCTCCTTTGTTGGGAAATAACAAAGTTAATAAAACAGCTATAATAGATATCGGTTGGTTTAATAACCTATACAAATAAGAATATTATTCATGTTAGCGTTCATAGTTTTTGCATATCGAATTAACGTATTGGTGCCGATTAAATCGTAATTTAACATTAAGCGTAATTTGTACGCAATATTGTATAAAGACCATAACATGTTTTGCACTGTTAAATCGTTCTCCATTCATGCAGTATTGTAGTACCTACAACTCGACACGAGACACATGGCAGAATTGGTTTGTTTCTTTCGACCCCCTCTTGGTTGCTACAACGAAAAACACAACTTATTTGACGCTGGCGCTATCTATATAGAATTATCCTCCTGGGTAACATGGAAATTCGACTTCAAATCCCGTTCAGGTTAACAGGGCCAGGAGTTTTTGTTAATGTGTATTACCCTCTTGAACTAAAAGTCCGTCTTCTATAGCAGGTTAAACAAGATGATAAATTTTGAAACATAGTTCACTAAAATATAAGTTTTAAATTCAAAACCTACGGATAATTATGGTTTGTTAATATGTTCAAAGTTAACTATAATCTTAGCAGTTTTTTCTAAATATATCAGGAAATCCCTCACTAAAAGTCGTACAAGCAATCGTTTTCTGAGTGTAAATTGTTTTACCATGTCAAAATCCGCTCCAAAGCTCTGTCTCTTTCATACCATTTATAGGTGATGTGATTGTTATGGATTCAAAATTGAGTAAGCTAGTAAAAACTGCTGTCAATGAAGGAAAGAGGAAACATCACCATCGTGATAACCATCCTGCGAGCAAAACTTTTCACGGTGAGAATTTTATTTAATGTCAAGAATTGTCAGTTTAACCATATTGCATCTTTTTTAAATAATTATTTTAAATTTCCTTATTGACTATTACCGAACAATTTTAGTCTGCTCGTATCTCAGATTTGACATACAGAATGGATCAATTTTGAAGCATGATAATAAATTAAACGAACTGCTTCCAAGTCCTATTATTTATAGATACCATTTTAGGAATCCTCGGAAGTATCCACTTTTTAAATGTAGGACTGAACGATTTAAGAACAGTTTTATACCATATTGTGTTAGAAAATGGGATTCACTTGACACGAGTGAATCAAATTAGTAGCTAGAGTATAGTATAGATTATTGACATGTATATATCTTTAATTAATTGTATTTTATATTGTAAATTGTATATTTTATATTTTATATTTTAATAATTGCCACTTTTTGTAATTTCAAGTTTTTCAGATTGCTGACTGTCTTCAACAATCTGCCATTTGAAAATTTTAATAAATCTAAATCTAATTTTTCATTAAATTAATCGTATTTTAACTATGCCTAAGTAGCATACTACTTCTATATTATTATATATGTTAATATTGTATTTAAAACCTAGGTGCTCATAGGAATTGTAGTTACTTTCTTTCAATATTTACTTTCTTTTAAAGGCGTCGATCAGTTATGCCATGTAACCTGCGCGTAAACTAACAATAACATTAACAAAATTAGCGATTTAATTAAACCTTGTGTTTTGTGAAGAGACTCAAAATTGAATGGTTGATAGATATTTCTCAAAGATATGTGAGGAAAATATAAAAATGTCTTTTATTTATTTTGCCATGCATGAGGTGGTCGATATGCACTATAGATGCTACATTAAGTCGATATAGAATAGAGGTGTTGAGGTTGGGTTCATTTCAAACATATGTTGAATTATTTTGCTATTTTGAAGTAAATGCCAGTATTTTAATAATAATAAATAATGAGTGGATTGATATATTGGTATATCTTAATGAAATATAACATAACTTTATATAGGTTCGCCACATCCAAGCCATCAACCCCACGGTGCTTTTGGCTCTCCTCGTCCTGCAACTAACCAGCACTATCGAGCTTCCCCTGGTTATTCTACTGCTTCTGGTTATCCTTCTTCCCAAGGGTATCCTAATCCTAGTTATCCTGCAAGTCCTGGATACCCAACCAGTCCTGGATATCCTGCAAGTTCAGGATATCCAGCAAGTCCTGGTTATCCCGCAAGTCCTGGCTATCCCGCAAATCCTGGATATCCTGCAAGCCCTGGCTATCCCGCAAATCCTGGTTATCCTGCAAATCCTGGCTCTCCTCAAACACCTGGAATGGCAGGTGGGTGCTCTCAGCAATGTAATCAAAACTGTTACTCGTCTTGTCCAAAAAAGTGTTGTGGTGGCGACAAGAAAACGGTGGTGATTCACCACAAGACTCAAAAAGATGAAAGCAATAAAAAACGGTACATTACCCAAAGAAAGAAAGATTAAAAAGGAAGGAATACTAAGCATGAAAGCCTTTAAAACGCTGTATCTGTGGTTTATTATTATCTGTAAACGCGTTAGTTGTTACTAACAGAGAACATCGAGTTCTATCTTTTACCATATTTAAAGTCGTAATAAACACATTTCTGGTGTTTCCACTGCTCTGTAATTTTAATAATTTCATCGAAAGTTGTCGTGTTTGTTCCCTTGTCATATTCATGACGAAAACGTTACTGTACAATGTATGAAGACCATGAGTGAGTTTGTAATATACGAAAATTGTCATAAGTGACGTCAGCTTATCGAAGGTCTGGGTGGAAAGTAGAGTTTTGGTATCAAGATAACAAAACAACAAATGATTTTTTTTTGACACTGTACGATACATATGAAAGAAGTACTGACTAAAGTAACATTATTTTCACGTAAAGTATAAACAATAATTGCTGCCTCCCCTCAGGGAGGCAGCACACTGTTCTTGACATGCCTCTTGCGTTTACTCGTGCCCAGTCCTGTTACCTAGCTGTGTATATAGCTGACCAGATCTCGATTTGTTAAATTTTGCGTTTGTTTGTTTATTTGTTTGGATGTGTATCGGCATTACGTCATCCATATGTGCTCGAAAGTGACTCAAATGCGCATGTTCCGCTACGGCGCTACCACGCTGCCTGCTTGTTTTTGGCTTGTATTTATAGCTTCTCCAAGTTCTCGGCAATTCCTTCACAGGAAATTCACGGTAAGAACAATAATTATGTCTTTACTTTCTCGTGGACTTATTCATCAAGGCCATGAAGGTTTCAGTGGCCAGTCTCGAGGAATCAGTGCTCAGTTACGAAGTGGAACTCGACAACCATCGACAATGTCTTAGTACAAGGAGACAACATGTACTTGAATGCTTTTAACTGCATGATCTCATTCCTCGTCAGGGATTTCTGTCGTTGAACAACTTACCAACCATTGTTTGTTGCCGTTGGTTAGAAGACAACTTGTCCTGTCGATCAGTGATCGACACAAATATATCGCACGTTGAGGCACAACAATATATTGATCATCTACCCTTTGTGGTGGAGCCCGTTGAGGCACAAAACAATATTGATCTGCCCAATTGTATATGTAATAAACTGTATATGTAATAAACTGTACATGGAACTGTCTTCAAGAAATTATTTACCTCAACTTTGTGAAAATTCAGTGGATTTGTCCATTTTGTGAAAATTCAGTGGACAATGGAAATTATTTGTGTGCCATGGATAAGCATAATACCGTTTTTCGTATACAGTAAATACAATATTAAAAGTTATTTGGGAAAATAAAATACAGTGGATGCAGTTGACTGTGGTGTATTCCCGAACGACATATTACAGTATAATATATGTGGAGTCGTGGACATGTGCAATGAACTAATACATCACAAAGATCTTGAAAGTATCGCATTCTCAACAATAAAATTTAGATGATATAAATAATGGTGCAACAATATCGTAAACATCTGTTACATACCATTTCTGGTATTTATTTATTCAGCGCGTATTTAATTGTTTAGCGCCTGCTTTGTCATAAACATATCAGACACTTGCGATTCCACTGACAGCTTTGCCACAGTAAGAAGCATGATTTATAGTGGCAGTGATTTATCAGTAATAATTATTTATCACTAATCAATAAAATAGTTGCACAGTAAATGTTTTTTTCTATGCCTGCAAGTTGATATAAGTTCGTTTCTGCTGTTGAGTGAACATAATTCGGGGTGACAAATAATTATAAATGTTTCATAAAGGCATAAGTTACAACGTTTTGTTAAATTAGAGTAGGGTTTGCATCGCTTGATTACGTTCCATTTGATTGAGTATTGAGTATTTGATTATTTTAAAGTCCAGATATGCTTGCTTAGTTCAGTGGCAGATTTGCGTTTTGAATTTCTGAAAGAGCTTGTATGGTTTAAGTATCTGGTTTTAAAAGTGCCTTCAGTTAGGCCTACATAAGTTTCTTCTTTTTTGTTGTCTTCTGTGGTGACTGTAGCTTGGTAGACTATTCCTTCGGTTAGGCATTTACCAGAAAGCGGGCAGTTGTTTTGTTGGCGCCAATTGCATTCCTTGGTGGGGATAATGGTTGGGTTATATTGGGTTTCTTTGACTTTGTTGAGTTCGAATTTATTGTGGGGTGAAATTATGTTATCTATATTAGGCATGCAGCTATAGCTTAATTTTAGGGTATTTCTATTGAATATATTCCGCAAAGGATGGCTGGCGGGGAAGCATTCGTTGATCGTACGCAAGAATATGTGGCCGATGTTTGTGGCGACGTTACATACTGTCGAAGCTTGCGCCAAAATATGGAAGCAACATCGGTCTATATCGGGACGATGGATTGGCCGCATTTAACGGGACACCAAGAGAAGTAGAAAACATCAAGAAAGAAATATGCAAAACGTTCGGCGACCACAACATATATATATATATATATATATATATAATATATATATATATATATATATATATATATATATATATATATATATATATATATATATATATATATATATATATATATATATATATATATATATATATATATATATATATATATATATATATATATATATATATATATATATATATATATATATATATATAGACCGTACTTTTTAGCATCATTTTTGCGTCTACGTATTATTTGGAATACAATGCCAATATTGATATTAAAGTGAATGGTTTGAACCTAGGAGTATCATTAGATGTGTGGAGTGAATCGTCCAGGTTGTTGTGGTCTTGAGAAAGACTATTGTTGGTGACTCAACAGTCTTTCTCAAGACTACAACAACCTGGACGATTAACTTCATACATCCAATATTGATATTATTATATTATATACCGCTGTGTATTTTTAATACCGCCAGGAACTGTATATGATTTATCCAGGTGTATATAATTTAACCAAGTGATACAATTTGTGCATATTTTACTATTTTAGTCAAAGCAATTCAAGACAATTTAGACAAAATACTGGTAAACAATGTGTAGCTATGTATGTAATCCCATTAAAAAATATTTTACTAATATTTTACTATTACTAAAAACGTGTTCCAAGTGAGCCCGCAATTTCAAAAGATAATATTGTTTGTGACGTCAGATTCTCAATGCTACGCCTGAATTTCGGTCGAGGTTATTTGTTTTCTTGTTTTTTTCGAGAAGTATATGAAATGTCCAGCCTTTCAGACGAAGAATTCGAAAAAACGACCTTGATTTACTTGAAGAATTAGCCACCTGGAGTCTTCGTGTTGAGAATCTGATGTCACTTCGTTACGCTGGTCAAGAACATGAACGATTAATAGCGGACATAACAACTCCAGATTCGGAGTAAGAAAAATAATACTTGCCATCGTCAAATCGCAAAACGGTTTCGACCAAGTAATATTTAGCAGCTCTGCTTTATAAATACGTAAAAATATCGACAGGTAAAAATTTGATTGTAGTGGCACTTTAAGGCAGAAAAGCTCAAGCGTGGAAAAAAATCCGCAATACTTCATGTTCAATGTTTATATAATGCAATTGTAAACAAACGATGTAAACAGAGACGTGGACATGCGCAGAACGGACTGGACGGCACCTTTAAAAGATTGTAACACAGTCGTTCTGGACAATATATGTCACAAATTGCAATGTGAGATGTCTGTAGGATTATTACTACATACTGTATGATTGCATGGGTATTCACACTCAAGGAAAAATAACATTGGATGCTAACACTCATCCAAATACCAACACTATTGGCTATTGCTAACTTCAATACTAACCGTAAACAATTTTAAACTTTAAAATTAAAATTGAGATTTCACCCAAGAAGTTCTTGTTTAGAAAATGTGTCTTGAAATTGTTAAACGTTTTAAAGGGGGGCATGGCATGGAAAATTTTCCAAAAATAATAATTAATTTCTCCTCCAGCCCCCCTCTCCATATAATAATGAATGTAAATACCAATATTAATTGCTTTACTATTGTATATCTGTGACACTATATACTATCTTACGTAGACGCATGTACGCATTGCGTACCTATTTTTATAGTATGTGTCCCGTCTTTGTTCTCTAACGAAGACTACCCTTATCCACTACCCTTGTGGTAGTTTGAGCTCTCTGGATGTGCGCATGACTGCTATTGTCCCACAAGCGGTTGTCACCAGCAATCGCTTGTACATAATTAGTTCTCGTGCCATATCTGGATTGTACCGAGCTACACTGATGAGCTGTAGAACAGCGAAACACGTGTCTGTAGATTGTACTATATATTATATATATATATATATATATATATATTGTAAATAAATAAATAAATAAAAAGATTACATTGCATTGCATTGCATTACATTGCATTACGACATTACATTACTATTATGTACAACGGCTCTCACATTCACTTTGAAACTAATTAAATTGGTATTAAATTGCTTTCTATTACAGGCATACATAGAGTTAATATACTAATTATTACAGTTATTATGCATTTTACTTAATTTTAATTGACTGTTAGCATACAGATTCTGTAACATATCTTAACATACAGATTTGGCCGTACCTTATTGTCAATTGTTTTAATTATAATTATAATAATAATAAGTGTTATTTTCATTCACTTTGTTTCTATCCTGAGTTTTGATTGGTTAGTTTACCTGCAAATAACTGACTGCAAATAATTTTCTGAGCATGCGCAATTGTAAAATTTTCCTTTTGCTGGCAAATAATTTTCTGAGCATGCGCACTAGCAACAGCTGTTTCAAATAATTTTCTCAATCTTGCTTGTTTTCATGTATAATTATGGATTTCCGCTAGATTTCCTCAGCTGCCGGAGAACGAAATTGAAAGTATTTTGAAAGAAAGAACAAGTGACTCATCTTTATTATTGAAATCAATTATTGAATTCGTCTATCGCAAAATATCATGATTTGTCAGTGTCTCGCGACCAGTTATTTGCCTCTGCCTTCGTCATCGGTAAATAACAGGTAGCTCGCCACTCACAAATCATGATATTTTGCTTAGACTCATTCAATAATTGATAATTATTATTATTATATTGATTGTTGTTGTTATTGTTGTTCTTGTTTTACACTTAAAATAACCACTACGTTCTATTTCCAACGAGATAAATGCGGTTTATTGGTATTTCGAGATCTTTAGACGTGCATCGAAAATTTAATTGTTACAATTATTACAATTATTATGCATTTTAACTTGATTTTGATTGGTTTTTAGCATATAGGTTTTGTTAGCACACGTCACCCTACAGATTTGGCCGTATCTTATTGCCAATTATTATAATTATTATTATTATTACTATTATTATTATATATATTGTTGTTGTTGTTTTACAATTAAAATAACCACTATAATTTGATGTTGAGACATATTAGCCACATACTGTACATTCTATTTCCAACGTCTATCGAGATCATTAAATGTGCATATTCTGATCAGAAGCTAATTATTCAGAAAATATTTCTTAATAGCGTAGAGTCTGGCTGCTATTAATAGCTCAAAGAGCGGACAAACAACCCAAATTTGACTCACAAATGATTGCAAATGAGCAATTTCTTTTGTTATGGCCGCAAGAATTATGGGTAAAAGCGGACAAACATCGGTACTGACGTCATCTCGACGGAGCGCTATTCCCCTGACGAAAATGTAATTCATAATCGTCTGATCGTTCATGCTATGGACTCGGATGTTTGGTATTTTTACCATTTCAGTCGTTCAGTAGTTCAACGCTTATACAAAACGATTCCAGAATGAAATATGACTGTCGCAGACTTCACTGACTAGCTTTACCTGATTTTGAAGCCTTTTTGTGCCAGGCAGCATATAATTATTGACCAAAAATTATAACAATTAAAGCCTCTTCGAACTTAAAAATATCGCACTTTGAAAAACGTTTCGAGCTTAGTGCCCTTGACCTCAAAATTTTTTATTTTCTTATTTGGAAGAACGTTTAAAATGATAAAGTAACTTGTTTTGAAGATTTTCGTTTCTTCGCTTTCTTTTTGAGATATATCAGTTTGTTTGATATGCAAATGTACGGAATTTACGTCAACATGCATAATGAGTTATCAGAGAATGTTATATATCTTTGCGTTCATCAAACAAAAACACTAAAGTGCGAATAACACGTGTGCATGTTTCTCCCACAACACCACTAGAAATCTCTCGATTTAAAGGATTTCGTTCGAGAATGAAATACACACATAATGAATACACACATTTCTCCAATAAGTCATTGTGTATGTGTGACGTAAATTCCGGACATTTGCTTATCAAACAAACTGATATATCTCAAAAAGAAAGCGAAAAAACGAAAATCTTCAAAATAAGTTACTTTCTCATTATAAAAGTTCTTGCAAATAAGACAATAAAAATTTTGAGGTTAGAGGCACTTTGGCACAATGAAATGCAAGCTGACAGCTAAATAGTTAAAGATTTAAAGGAAAAAATATTTAAAAAAATTAAAGTGAAAAATCTTTTATACGAAGTTGAACAATGTTTCACATTTAAAATCCTTTGGATACATATTTCACCTCATACCGTTAAAACGTTATTTGTGTGTTTGTGTTGACTAGTTATTTTTAAGTTATCCATTTCGTTTCCTCTGAATTTATTAGTACGTTGAATAACAGGTACCTGCTGCAGTCCACTGAACAATTTAATCTGAACAATAATTTAAGGACACCCAGCTGTATTTGCGTCCATATCTTTATATCAACTATTAACTATATATAAATAATCAAATATTTTCAAATACTAGTGAATATAATTTATATACAAATAATAAAACCATGTTATTCTGTTATATAATACTAACAGTGTTCGTAATTTACACAGCTTGTATATCAATGTCATACGGTAGCACGCTTCAGAACATGTTTCAATAATAACGTCTGGTAAACTTATTCACACATGATGCCCTTCACTGCCTCATTTGACATGCATCACGGAGTACATCAACGGAGTTCTTTCGATTAACTCTCCATTTAGCCATGTTGTAGAACTATTCCCATAAACTGATGACAGAATGAAATTTATACTTCTTTTAGTCGTCATTCTATGTTGCAGGATCGTCGTCTCACAGGATATATTTCATAATCCAGAGATCCCAGGTAAACATTTATCGAATAAGAATATATAACTTACTTCGTGAACTTTTATTTGTCACAGTTTAAATATTCAATAAAGATATACGTGTAATCAGATCACTCGATCATTCTAATCCTTATTTAAAAATTATATAAAAATGTTAAACAGCGTGCGTTAAAAAACGCTAAGTATACGATGTATAGTCACATGATCTAATAAGGTGTTCTATCAACGAATGAATGAACCTATAGTACATGAATAACGGAGTACTATTTATAGTAACATTAAACTGCGCCTTTCTCAGTAACTCATCTAAAGTTACTGTATGTAATATAAAAGATTAGACTATCGAGTTAGAAAAATAATATATTATATTAAACCGTTCCACTAGCTAATAAATACATTTTAGTAAAAAGAACAGGTTTGATTTATTTGTATTATACTAAATATTATTATATATTAGATGACGGTATACTGATGGTATATGGTATATAGATGACTGTATACTGAACAAGAAAAATGGTGACTTCAATCTGTCAATGTAATCATTTAAAAGTAAAGGTTTTTATAGCCTTTACATAAATGATTACAAGTGACAGATTGAAGTCACCATCTTTCTTGCTCTATACCGTCATTTATTTAGTTGACTAGAGAAAATTCCCTATATAGTTGACAGCAGCTGCGAGGTTAAATAACAAAATCAGTCACCATTAAATGAATTTTATCAATCGATTATGATGCTTGGCTCTGGTATACAAAAGACGAGTCAATAATGTAGCTTATTAATATTTGCCAATATCATCATGCGGCATCGATTAAAATTTATTTTACTCCGGTTGATAAATTTTGAGCAAGAACGAATGCATGATGTAGAAAATGTCAAAGGAAAAAGAAAAGTAAGGAAAGAGGAAAATATAAATTGTAGAAGGGCACATGTTAAAGTTAACATTTGCTGTTTGAACATAATAGTCGACGATAATTCTATGATGCTAACGCTCAAAATTCAATCCTCAAAATCTAATTTCTGGAAATATAGGAATCATCAACAAGGACGTACGCAGGATTTTTTAAACGGGGGTCGTTTTATCTCTCATGAAATTATTTCGGGGTGGGGGTCAGGGGATCAACAGCAAGCGGACTTATTCCCGACATGTTAATATACACTGAAAGTCTGAAAACGCTTTAATTTGAATTGTTTGTTTTACAAAAAATCAAGATTTTTACAGGAATGTAAATGTGTTTGTATATAATGTTGTTGCTAATTGGATCCAAAAGGGGGATCGTACCCCCCGACTCCCCCTGCGTACGCCACAAGATAACCACATTCTTATCGATTACTCGTTATTATTTTTCCAGGTCCAGTATCCATCTAAATCGCGCGCTCTGATTAGCTATCCTCCTGTAAGGATCCCGCAACCGAGCCGCTCGCGGGATGCATATATGAACGCTTAAAACCAAAAATATTTTTCGCAGTTTTTACTATTTTTTTTCCGCGTAGTTAGGTTGTCAGTGTTTGAAAACATATCACAGAAAAAATGATTTTTTTATCCAGAAGAGTATGAAAAAGAAAATGACGAACGAATTAAGTAGCAAGATAATATTACAAAACAAACCATGCAACCAAAACATACCATAATTTTTCTAGGACCGGAAAAAATAAATATGTTCTTTACCGGTCTACCTTGGCCTAGCCTCCTTCGCAGACGTTCTAATGGCTCGCTTAATACCTCGCCATGTACTTGAGGGGAGTGAGAACGAACTCGAACTAACGGCTGCGAAGGAGACTGTCTAATTACCTTGGTCCAGATAGCAAAAAACGTTGCCCTCTGTCTTGCATGAAAACGGCCTTCGGTCTAATATTCTTTAGATTGACTTCCATATTATTATCTTGCCTTTCATTCTTGAAACGTTCACATGAATACGAACGAGGTTTGCATTGGGCGCATCATTTTGCAAGAATACATAACGATATACAGGTTTTGATAACGAGGCTTTGTGTAAGAGAATTATTGTGTTACATGCAATGAAGAAATGTATGATATATTGAACTAACGAGGATTTCATTGGACGCATCAGTTTGCAAGAATACATAACGATATACTGTACAGGTTTTGATAACGAGGATTTGTGTAAGAGAATCATTTCGTTACATGCAATAAAGAAATGTGTATAATGATATATTGAGCTAACACTGATGCTCGTAATAAACTTATGAGCGTCAGTGTTAAATCAATATACGTTGATACTATCAGATCATGGGTATGTAAATTAGCTCTAATAACAGCTAAAGTTTGTGTAACTCGCTTAAATTAAAGGTTTCTTACTGATAAATGTAGCCTCTTTGAAGCCCTGTCCCGCTCTGATCTTTCTGCAAGATACAATGTCTATTGCAGACAACGAATTGTGGTAATTACTTGTACAAGTAGCGGTGCCTGCATCAATAAACAATAATCAATTAATATCGACTACAGACCGATATATATATTGATATTTCCTTAATGTACCATTGTCTAAAGTGGATCACTCGCATGGAATTCTACACCAGTTGACACTAGAATATCAGACCACACTAGAACTTAATTTTAAAATAAAGTACCTTTTAGTAATTTCTAATTTGTAGCTATTTTTTTATTCTTTAACGTATTGCATATTGCAATTTTATTATATTCATTTTTATATTTATCTACACGGCTTTCTGGATGAGCATATATTGTGATAATGAAGTGATTCCGTGTGCAATGCATGTATTTGTTCATGTACAGTATATGATATGCATGTGGATGGTTTCGCCTGCAGCATAATTGTATTAAAATGATGTATAAATATATTTTTCTGCAGATCTTGAGCTAGAGGAATTTCCTGCGAAAACTAAAAATGAGGACGATGATGACGACGAGCCTTCGCTTGTGAAAGAAAATGAGAGTGGTGATAAGGGTAGTGGTAGCGATGGTACGGATATCAACGAGAGTGTGGAGGGAGATGATTTAGCACTGATGGATGTCCCCTTTTTGCCAGATGAGAAGCACGAGCCACCTGTTCATATGGCGACAAAACACAAGGCTGTCAACAAATCTAAAATAACGTACAAAGACAAAAAGAGGTCAAAGAAACTCAAACAATCCAAGAAATTATACAAGGCAAATAAATCCAAGAAAGAAAAGAAGGCACATAAAGATCACAACTCCAATACTAAAACGAAAACCAAAAAGCACAAGAAGTATAATTCTGACAAAGGTGGGGAATTTCAAACTAATGTCAATAAAATATTAAGTTTATGTAAAAGAAATTTTTCATTAATTAAGACTATCTGAAACACAACAAAACACAATACTGACAACACACACAACACAACGAAACACAATACTGGCAACATAACACAATACAACGAAACACAATACTGGCAACATAACACAACACAACGAAACACAATGCTGACAACACAGAATAACAAAAATACAACGAAAGTAAACACAATAATATACTCATGACAACATAACAACACAATGAAACACAATACTGACAACACAGCATAAAACAACACAACGAAACACAATAACATAACACAACACAACGAAACACAACACAACGAAACACAATACTGACAACACAATAATATAACACAACACAACGAAACACAATACTGACAACACAATATAACACAATACAACTCAACACAATACTGACAACACAGCATAACACAACACAACGAAACACAATACTCATAACAACACAACATAATACAACAGAACGAAACAAAATACTGACAACACAATATAACACAATACAACTCAACACAATACTGACGTCTGACAACACAGCATAATTACACAACACAACGAAACACAATGCTCATAACAACACAGCATATTACAACACAACAAAACACAATACTCATGAAAACACAGCCTATAACACAACTGCATAACGCAATACAACACTGACAACATATAGCATAACACAACGTAACACAAAACAGCACACCACAGAAAAAACACAACACAAATAATTTTTGAACTGTTAGTGACGTGTTATTAAAATATTAATTTGCTATAATTAGTTTGCTAGATTTATTGTGTTATCTTCAAGTCAATTTTTTCCATGCTGGAAAAAATCATCACCACTTCTTATCCTCTAGGGAGCGTTGGAAATAATGATGATGATCATAAGGAAGCATTTAACATTGAAAAACTCTTCCCGTCTCAGAAGTACAACAAGGATCGATACGACCCAAAAGCACATCCGTGGATTGGAACACGTTATTCTGACTCCTCGAAAACGGAATGGTTCAGGAATGTAGGAAGGAATAAGCAACGACCGAGACCTGCAAAAATTAGGCCGCAACAAGCTAGCAATGTGGCATCTAATGGCTACAACGCTAAGTATCGTTACGTGTCACAACAATTCATGCCTCAGCAGCAGTGGGATCACTCTCCTCAGCAGCAGTGGGGTCACCCTCCGCAGCAGCAGTGGGCTCAGCCTTACCCAGAGTATCAACAGCCAGGTGCTTATCAACAACTTCCAGCACAACCTCAGCTATTACAGTTGTCCCCCCAAGCAACTCAGTACCAAACATCGTACCAATCCGACTACCCTGCGCAAACTGCGCCAATACCCCAGTCTCCTTATCCAGGAACATGTCCACAGACATGCACAAAACGATGCACCGAGGAATGTCCAGGTCAATGTTGCTCTCCTAAATCGCTTTCGTACTTTGACAAAGTGGTTGGGACAAAAATCGGACTGAGTGCTTTTGCCAGCGATTGCCCTTCTGAATGCCAGACAAAATGTGGCGTTCATTGTCCCCAGAGGTGCTGTGTCTTCAATTTGTGTCCCTTTGTTTGCCGAAAGTCGTGCTCGTCAAGCTGTCCCAAACGATGCTGTAAAATCCTCAAAGAGTACCTCCCACCACTCGCCCTTCCACCGCTGAAACTTTCTGCTGCTGTGTGTCCAACTCATTGTAAAAATTCCTGCTCAACTGACTGCCCTCAAAAATGCTGTTCTCGCAGTGCGGTGGTCGATAAAACCACGAAGTGTCCTTCCGTTTGCTTAAATGTAAGTATGCTTAAATGCTTAAATGTAAGTTGGACAATGAAATCAGTTGCATGGATGCAGGGTTTACTAATTGATGCTCAGTATGCATTTCGGGTAGTGCATAAATAAAGTAAACTGCGTTAATTCAAGCTTAGGCTTGGACTGATTTTTTGAATCGCGGTATATGAAATTATGTTATATCATAATATTTTTTTTCATTTTATAATAAAAACGTATACCATGAAAAATAAAAAAAACAATCACCGTGAAGCCAGAGTGTTCAAAGTCCAAGTCATTTCGCTCAGAATATGACCGTCATAACGACAGTCAGGCTTCAACAGCGGTCTTTCTCAAGACCATGCATAACAACACAAACGATCAACTTAAAGCCCTGGGTATACTTCGGTTAAGCGAGTTAAGAATAAGTTTGTTGGTCTGTTGGAATTATTATTGCGTATAATAGCTTTTTAATAAAAGGAAAATGGAATCTTGTAAATTTATTTATATATACCATCGCTATACATATTGGTTCTTTTCTTTTTCCAGGGTTGTACTGCTGGTTGCCCAGCAGCGTGTTGCGAAGCTCTTGCAGACAAAGTAACATTCGTCGAGATTCATCACAAACCTAGGTATTCCTCAAGCGCATGTTCCGTGACATGTCGAAAAAGGTGCACAACAGAATGTTCTCCACAATGCTGCTTAATATCGGACACAACATCACGTGACATCACTCCTGAGACACGAGCATATGGTTGCCCATCAGTGTGCAGGATCGTGTGCGCCAGTGAATGTCCAAAGTACTGTTGCCCAGCGGAGAAAAAAGAAAAGGAACCTCCTAAAGTTCCAGTGAAAAGTGTTTCGGAAGACGATATGCTGGATGATTACGATAATGACGATGAGGATATTGACGAAGAAGACGAACAAAAGCACAACCAACTAGTACTCGAAAAAATGAAAGAATTAAAATTGAAAGAAAAGCAAAAACAAGCGCAAGCAATTATCGATAAGATTGCCATCGCTAAAGCCAGACAGGAGGAAAGTGAGAATGACAATTGTCCGAGCAGTTGCAACTCACAATGCAGCCCTTCATGCTGCCGCTTGTGCACCATTCCAGGACATAAACCACACTTTTGTTGCAAGGTATTTTATAGGCAAGCATTCCCCGACTGTCCTGCCATATGTGAAGAAAAGTGCGCCATCACCTGCCCAAGGCACTGCTGTGGACCACGACAGGGACAAAGGCGAACCACTGTCGTGGATTACAAATAATTAAAACAAATCCTATAGCCATGAAGCACAGGACGAAACATATTGTCTTATGTTTCTCCTCTTTGTTACTCGTTTGAAGAGGATATTTCTGTTCAACAGATTTCTGATCAACCGAGTGTGTCCTTCAAGATATTAAAGGTGGCAAACTGTCTGATAAACGCAAAAGTAAATAAGGTGTCCTGTTGTGAGCCTGATAGACACACCTTAAAAACACTCCATTTTTAGTATACTATTGCAATACTTCTACTATTTTCTTTCAAGAAACAGCAACCAGAGAGATGAGGCATGATTTGATTGTTTTGAATGATAGAACTACTGAAATAAAGTAGAAATCCAAGCCTTGTTCGTGCTTCTTTGATACAAATGCATTGTATACATTGTAATAACTCGTTATATATAATTTGACACTAAAACTGCAAATTAACCGGCCATATATATAAGTTAAAAAGTAGAGTGCTGCGTAGACAGTGTTTTGGAGCAAAGTGAAAAGGTGGTAAACTGCCAAGATTTTTAGCTACGAAATACCTGTACTGACGTCACTAAAAATCTTGTCAGTTTACCACCTCTTCACTTTGCCATATATAAGTTAGAGGGATATATGTCTTGAAGTATGCGGAAGTACGTGTGGAGTATTGTTTTTAATACAAACTTACTACTAATCTAATGTAACTGTTGTAATCTGATTGGCTACGCAACTCACTACAACGCGAGCCTGAGTTCTCTATTTAACAATCACAACGGACTGAGTTTTCTAAAAGCTGCCAAAAACTATCGCTCATGGAACACGAGTTGTCTAATTGCTTAGTAAATATTTTTATACTAAAGCTCCTTAACTAAAAACGGCGATCGCCGACAACAAATGTCGGTCAGCTATTTTCCTTAAACTAGTATTGACTTACTGACCAGAGGGACAAATAAAACTAAAACAGACATGTAAATTAACAGACATTTTCTTGACCAATATTAAAACAATTTATTTATATCAAGATGATGTAGAATTGTTGAAAATGTCGAAATGAACATTAATTTTAGCTATACGTAAACCTGCAAGTCAACAATATAAACGTCTTACCATTAAACATTTTTTATTCCATTCGTTAGTTTGCAGTTTTTGCTCTCGCTATAGGACAGCACATTTGCATACAAACTTTGTTAAATCTTGCAAAATCTTTACTCATTTATCTGAAGACGCCATGTTTTTTCAGGATATATAATAATGTTTTGATCATAAGTTTAAAGTGCCGCTAACCTCAACATTTTTATTGTCTTATTTGGACTAGAACTTTCGAAGTAACTTCTTTTGAAGATTTTCGTTTCTTCGCTTTCTTTTTGAGATATATTAGTTTGTTTGATATGCAAATGTCCTGAATTACGTCACATATGCATAATGACTCATTGGAGAAATGTGTGTATCTCTTCCATTCTCGAATGAAATCCTTTAAAATCGAGAAGTTTGGTGTTGTGGGAGAAACTGCACGATGCATACGTGTTAATTCACACTTTAGTGTTTTTATTTGATGAACGCAAAGATATATATATAACTTTTTCTGATAACTCATTATGTATGTGACATTATTCCGGACATTTGCATATCAAACAAACTGATATATATATAAAAAGAAAGCGAAGAAACGAAAATCTTCAAAAGAAGTTACTTTATCATTTTAAAAGTTCATCCAAATAAGACAATAAAAAATTTTGAGGTTAAGGGCAGTTTAACATAAGTTAAATTTTGCTAAAAAATTAGATTAATCGCTTTCAATTTCTATTAGAGAGATCTTTCGAGCTCATTATTTAAATTGTTAAATAGATTCAGTTCATGTCTACTAAACGTGACAGAAACAAATGATCTATCAAGGCTCTCCAGACAATAAATCACGCTTGTGTGATCGTAGACGAAAATGGAACACCTGCATGCATATCAATATTATTACGCTAATATAAAAAACCTGACTGCGTTCTCACTCACCTACAAATGACCAGTGGTATAAACATTGTTGTTTGAGGGCAAAGACTCGAAAACTGACTTATATATTTTGATAATATTACAATATATATCATGGTGTATGTAGGTAAATGCAGATATTTTTATAAGGTGTAAACATTTCGAGATAAAATGCAGGCGATCAAATAATCCTGAAATGAAGATCCATGAAAGGGAAATAGTTATGATACAAATGGTATAGTACTTTGCTGCCACGGGTGTACTTGCACAAGCACCAGGTAGGCAACGTCCTTGCCCTTCTTTGAGCGTAGAATTACGAAGAATGTAAGCATCATAATCGTGAATGTGGTTCTGGAGCATTGAATGGAGAAATGTTTGATTGTAGAGTAAGCAATAAACTGAAAAGTTTTGAAAAGAGAGTTTATAAAAACCAAAGTTTCAATAAACACATATCAAGGACTTCTCTTTTATTTTCCAACAAATCAATAAATATTTTACTAATAAATAATTTCTTAGTGCAGACTGCCAGTCCATAATGGTTTTGCATGACATTCATATATCAAATCTTCAGAAAATGTCCGGACAGGAATCAAACTAGCATTCTTCGCTCCACCTTTGGGAATAGACGCGTGGGGACTGGGGATTGCCTGCGGAGGCCTGTAACCAAAAAAGTGAGACGCTCTATCAGTAGGACCGCCAATCAGGTTCCAGGTTCCGGTAACCATGTCCGGGACTGAGGATTTGAGCTTGACAATCGTCCATGTAACGGCTGTCTACTCCAAGCTCCCACATTCACGGCAGCAATATATATATATATATATATATAAAACACAAATTCATATATATTAATGTTTGTATTCTATTATATTTAAAAAGTAACCACCCTAGGTTATTAGTGTCTTATTTGATCGGTTTCGTGTCCAAACGGTTATCCAATTCAGTGTGGATCAATTTGCCTTATGAAATTATGGTGACCATTGATCCAGAACTGACGATAAGATTGTCTTGAGTTTTGAGACCAATTAAAAAGTGAGTAGCTTGTTAAGGACCGCCGCCTTCAACGCACAAAATGGATGTCCTTTGCCTTCGATTAATAAAAAGCTTTTTTAAGATAAATCTATATGACACAGAAAACGTTGCTTCGTCTCATAAAGAAGTGGAGGGGAATGCTACAGTGAATATAGGAAACGCTTCGTTGATGCGCTGTACGCTCTGCTAGCTAAATCTAAACTGAAACTGTCAGAATAATTTGGGTAGCTGATGTAACACATATACAAAGGAAGTCTTACTACCATTTATTGCTAAAGTATCTCAACTGTATAAAAAGGAATTACAAAAACCATTGATAAGTCGTTGATAAGGTTAGTCATTCCTCGCCGTTTGTTCAAAACAGATTTCGATGGTGGCAACATGTACCAAAGATAATTTTGATATATTATTTATATCGTCATAGGAGAGACGTAATGGCACATAGCGTTCAAGCTCTTCAAGGAAATAGTTTTTTATTTGGCAGTATATTAAATGGCTTACAATAGAAGAACAATAGATAAATCGTCATTCGTATTTTTAATCTAGGAGGATTCTACCATGACGAGTCGCGGCAATCTGGTTCTGTTGATTGTTCTTATATTAACCTGTTCGTCGCTTGCGAATCTCAAACTTAAAACTCACAAAAATGTTACGAAAGGTGGACAAAAGAGGATAGACGTACAAGGTAGGAATATTAACTATATCATGTAACAACTCATTCTTTGGTAAATGAATCCTTCTTATCTATTTTGTTGGTCACAATATTGTATTCATTTTGTCTTCAGTGTCATTCAAACTGATTGCAAACTGGTTCCTAAATATTTATAAGTATATACAAGACGCTGTAATACCACTGTTAAGATTATTTAACTTAGATGAAATGCTGATAAAATCCACAACATACTCGACTGACTGAATAATAATTTTAAATATTGACTGTAATATTGTCAAAACGTGTAAAAATTACTGCAATTTTTTGAGTCATTGCATGTTGTTTAGCAGTAATCAGTTAAATTGAAATTGAAACTTTGAGCGTTTTTAAATTTTTAGTTGACAAATGGAGGGAGGCACAACACGCAATTAATAGTCTTATTGATGAAAGCATAGGTAAGGCCAAATCAGTAAATTAATTTCTGTGTTTGGGGGTGAGCTTGCAGTTACTAGCTGAAAGAGAAAGTCGGGAATATGCTGTGGAACCATATAGCATTTACTCAACCGGTAAATGTAGCCGGCATCAAACCGGTATTGTTATGTCAAACTTATAAGCATCAAACTTACTGAAAGTCGATAGTTCAAAATAGCTTTTACCAAAGGATACCTTTATTACCTAAA
Organism: Chrysogorgia sp. JL179-B06; assembly: GCA_035772405.1. NCBI lineage: Eukaryota > Metazoa > Cnidaria > Anthozoa > Scleralcyonacea > Chrysogorgiidae > Chrysogorgia > Chrysogorgia sp. JL179-B06. The sequence goes on from JAYKKM010000047.1 coordinate 2,858,753, forward strand.
TAATTGTTTAAACTATCAAAACACTGTAACGAATTGTGATCTTTCGTTTACTTGCGACAATTTTTTTGCATTTCAAAGTTGTCCCTTGCGATTTCATAATGGTTAAAATAAACTAATGCTGATTTTTAATCTTCTTATAATATCTGCGGATTGCAAAGTATACAATTTTAAACTGAAGTAATTTAATAAAAATTATAAAGTATGTTATTATATTTGTATATCTATCAACTTATCTATCCCTGTAGCCAATGAAGTAATCAAAGCAAAGCAGGAAGTTAAAACGTTGTTGGAGAGAAACATAGGTACTTTATATGGATTAACGCTGACTTGAATAATGGTTGCTGCCATTTTTGTCATAGTTGTTGTCATATTTGCTGTTGTTGTTGTTGTCGTTGTTGTCGTTGTCGTTGTCGTTGTTGTTGCCGTTGCCGTTGTCGTTGTCGTTGTCGTTGTTGTTGTTGTTGTTGTTGCTGTTTTATTGTTGTTGTTGTTGTTGTTGTATAAAAAAACGCAAAAATCATAAATGATAAATAAAAGACCAAAAAGTAGTGTTTGATAAAATGTAAAGCCTTCCGACAGGCTAATTGTATAGCCTATTCGGTAAGTTTAACGATATTTTTCTTAACAATTTTGTTTTAGTTAAACACCTCCACGAAGCAAGTAAACGAGTAATGCAAGGCAAGATCGTATCAAAAGAAGAAGAAATGGAAGAAGAAGAAAGAGAAGACGAAGAAATAAACGACGATAACCAAGGTAAACCATACAAGTACACAACGGGGCAGCGTTGTATGCCAGATAACCGCGAGATGGTGGGTCACAAAAAGTATGATATACATATATTGATTCAAGATGATAGAATCGGACGCATTGGAAATTTAAGGATCTAACGTTTTGTTGATTTGATTTTTTATGTATGTATGTATGTACATGTATATTATAGGTAATATTTGGCATTTCACTCGATCAAACTACATGTTGAATGGATTTACGGTGAAGGAAAATTTCGAGTGTTGGAATACATACATTTTAAGACCAAACCGGGACCAGTTGCGAAAAATGCAACTTTAAGGCCTTCCGGCTGGGAATTGAACCGCGACCCTGCGATTGCTAGTGCAGTGCTCTGACCACTAAGCTACGGAAGCCGTTGCCGAGAGCCTAGTCACGAGTTCTGTATATATGGTGGTGGTAATGCCGGGATAAGATTCTGGGTATATTATAGGTAATATTTGGCATTTCACATTTCACATGTACATGTATGTATGTATGTATGAATATATATATATATATATATATATATATATATATATATATATATATATATATATATATATATATATATATATATATATATATATATATATATATAATATATATATATATATTATATATATATATATATATATATATATATATATATATATATATATATATATATATATATATATATATATATATATATATATATATATATATATATATATATATATATATATATATATATATATATATATATTATATATATATATATATATATATATATATATATATATATATATATTATAATTAGCGTAATGTAAAGCATTAATATAAAGCATGCACCTTTTTGCGCTTTTATATTTTTGTATCTGTACTCCCTAACTATGCTCGATTGGTCGATACAACGAATGTTCAGTAGAGATAAACTTGATTTTATCGTATTTGATGAGGGTAATTTATAATTAGTTTAAGCAAAGTAAATTAGCGAGGATTGGATAAGATCATGGAGTTATAATTCATCTTGGTATTGTACATGCTCTTCCTATGTTAAAACGATACTGTACTTAAACCTGCGTTGCAAAATTATTAACTGGTACCAAAAGTGCATGTATGTTATTCTTAAAACATAATGTGTTTATTTTTAAAGGAGCTGTTTGTCAAGACAGGTTTGACAACTGCAAAACCCTGGCCTCGTCTGGAGTGTGTCAAACGTCAAAGGCCGCCATGAAAAAACACTGTGCAAGGACATGTGATCTTTGCGACGGTAATTACGATTCTCTTTTGTCGTGAATGTCTTCTGGAGATTATAGATAAATGAATAGATAAATATCAAGTTCGAAATCATACGGGTAGAGTGCTCAATACCGAGGCAGAGCGAAATAGTTAAATAAAAAGACAAGCTTGAGTTACTGTACTTCATTGAACTTTAATCACTACAAAATTGTTTCGTATGGCAAGCGAAGCTTACCACACTCCTCAGGTGATTATCGCGTCAGTGTGTAGGAAACTTGAGATGTATGGGTATGAAGGATAATTGTTTGCATGTATGACGTCATGGTAATGGTATGGTATATGTGGTTTACATGTGTACTTATTGGCTGAACAGCAAATGTTTTTTTCTGTGTCTGCAAGTAGATACAAGTTCGTTTCTACTGACAAATAATAATACACTTTTCGTGTAAACATAGATTACAACGTTTCGTTTTACTAGAATATACGGCTTGTACCGCTTCATGATTCTCCATTTGATCGAGTATTTGACATCCGATGTTTTCAGTAAAGTTAATGTACTTGCTGAGTTCGGTGGAATTCTTGTGTTTCTCATTTCGGAATGAACTATAGTGTGGTTAAAGTATATGGTTTTAAATTTTCGTTCGGTTAGACCAACAGTCAGATTTTTTCTTCCTTGTTGTCTTCTCTTGTGACAGTGGCTTGGTAAATTACCCCTTCTGTTTGGCATTTTCCTTCGACTGGGCAGGTATCTTTCTGGCAGCAGTTGCATTCCTTGGCTGCTGTTGTATTGCTCTGAGTTTCTTTGTTAAGCACGGACTTGTTGTGTGAAGAAATAATGTTCTGTATGTTGGGCATGCAGCTATAGCTCAATCTTAAGGTATTCCTGTTAAATATTTTGTGCCGCGGGTGGTTCTTTGGGAAGCATTCGTCGATCGTCTGCAGAAATATATGGCCGATGTTGTTGGCGATATTGGCGCTGTAGGGCGGATTGAATCAGATTACATCCCTGTTTCTCGGTCGCTTCTCTTTCGGTGGGTCCACGTTGAAGTTGAGTTGGTATAGTCATATCCCTCATGAGGGCTTCTTGGTGACGGAGGGATGGCCGAGTCAAACGATTTTTTGTCGGAGGAGATGTTAGATAATCGTCTGTTAACTGCATCGGGTATGTTGCGGAGTATTGATGGTGAGTGATTGCTATGACGGTTGATGTATTGGGGGATGTTTCCGGGTTTGAATGTTCCGGATCTTAAGTCGAGTGTGATAGTCTAGATGGTATGGAGTGTGGTAAGCTTCGCTTGCCACACGAAACAATTTTGTAGTGATTAAAGTTCAATGAAGTTACTCAAGCTTGCATATATGTCTTTTTATTTAAATATATATATATATATATATATATATATATATATATATATATATATATATATATATATATATATATATCGATCGATCGAATCGCTTTCTTCCTTGGATGAGCGTAACACTAGCACAAACAATTCAAGTTAGAAATGTAGAATAATACATGAAATGCAGACCAGACTGAAATGTAAACGTTTGAGAGGAGAAATAAAGCTGTTTTTAAAATCTATTGTCTTTGATGTCTAGTTTTACAAGTACAAAATGAGGTTAATTATCGTCAACAAAAGCTAAAGTATAGCCACACGTCTCTTACAGTATTGTCAACGGGAGTCTATGAGTCTGTTGAGAAATCCTAGTGTTGACGATAGTCTCTATTTAATAAATGATTACTTATAAATTTAGTTTTAATACGTTTAAACAAATAAATCAATTCCTGGTACACCATGAAAGTAAAATTTAAGTAAAAATCCTATCTCATATTTGTTGTGTCGCACGTGTACCTGAAGAGTTACAACAAGGTGTTTATTGTTGGTTTATATTTCTAAATACTATAGTATTATACGCCAATTATAGCTATGTCAAACTTTTGCTTTTGTGACTGACCTATTATCAGTCTTACTGGTTGTCGTACTCTTCTACGAAAAGCTTATTAATATTGGATCCTTTCGCCTTTTTGCAGATGCGGAAGAGGATCTCCCCCCGGCTACACCAGTAAACAAACAGGGGAACGGAGAGGACATGTGGACAATAATTGGCTCGAATGGTGAAAGGTTCACATCCGGGAGTAGCCAACAGGGGACACGTAAAGCTGCCATTACGTCTGCGCAGGTCGAAAGACTCCTCGAGTATGTCAAAAAGCATGCGCCTCATCTAGCACTGAAAAAGATCAAGCCGGGAGTGCTGAAGTTGGTTCGAATCCATGAAAAGACACACCCTCACGGCCACCGCTTGTCTTTAAAGAAACATAACTATGATAAACATAATGGCCACCGCTTGTCTTTAAAGAAATATAACTATGATAAACCTAAGAAAGTTGAACACAAAGTTGAACACAAAGTTAAACAAAACAAGAAACATGATAATTATTGGACGATGAAGGATGACAAGGATAGCGAAGGGCCTCAATTTGAGCCAAAGAAGAAAGCAAAAGGTGATATGTTACATTTTGATCTTTCCGGTATTTTGAAAGACAACAAGCCTTTAATCCATACTCCCGTGGTATCAATAAAGCCAAAAAAGATACCAAAATCAGGTAATTTTTAATTTTTATCATTTTACCGTTTTCATTAGAAGGATGCGACGCTAACCCTTTCGTTTTTGGAAAACACTGACGTTTCGAGCGAAAACCGGCTTCATCAGAGTTTATATTTCGTATGGACGTGTATTTGTTGGTTGAATGCGGCCGAGTTTGTAAATAAGGAATGTTAAATGCACCATGCGAATGTGTATTTAACATTCCTTATATCTGCATCTATTGAAACCTTTCCCCTTGCCTATTATTTTCCTCAACATGCATCTTGGCATCGTTACATACGTATATCCAAAAATCTCTGATATCTCTGATTTTTGCAGACGAATACTTGAAGCACATTTGTCATCCCATGTGCAAGAAAACCTGCATATCATCCTGTGCTCCAGGTTGTTGTGCAGGCGAACACAATCACGAGTTTCCTCTCTACCACCGAAAATCCAGTCACTGTCATCCATATTGCAAGAAGCACTGTATTTCGTCGTGTCCGCTGACCTGCTGCGCAGAAACGCAAAAGACATCGAAAACATGGCATCATTTCCACGTACACCATCTAACTCCTGGTTGCCACCCCATGTGCAAGAAAAAATGCGTTCCGTCTTGCCCTAAAGCGTGTTGTGCATATGAGACACCCAAACCGAAATCCCATTGTCATCCTCTTTGCAAAACCAACTGTCTTTCTTCGTGTCCTTTGAGCTGTTGTAACCACAAAGACAGACTAAAAGATAAGTGCCATCCACTTTGTCGAAAAACATGCTTGCCATCATGTCCCGATGAATGTTGTGGAAGGAAAGCAAAATGGCGAAAATTGATCACGAAAAGCACTCCCAAAGAAAATGTGGACGAAAATGTGGATGAAAATGTGGATAAAAATGTGGACGATGATACACATGAAAAGATTAGAGAAACCTGCCCTGGTTTATGTCCAAAAGTGAGTATTTTACTTTTGAAATCACAGCTCTCTATATACTGATGTTCAATGTCGCATGGTTACAACAACTTAGGCAATGGTGTGAACTAAAATCAGAAAATGTCAGCTGCATGACAGGAATTGAACCCACATACCTTCGATGGAAAAGTTGATTTAAAGTGCACCTAACACCAATAATGTTATGTTTGAAAGGGCACTTAAAATTATGAAGAATGGCGCTAACAGTTCTTCGATATCTATTTTCGTTCTTGAGGTATTCAGTTACATTTTATAAAATAATTTTATTCTACGCACGCTGTGATTGGTCAGCTTGACGGTTTCGATCAGGCTACGGAGACCGAAATGACGTCAGTAACTAATGAGAATTTGCATTAAATCAAAAGCGTTATATATCGTAATTATCCAAAGTATAAGAAATTGTTTCTGAATTATTTTATAAAATAATAGAATACGTTTGCTTGGGTCTCTATAACGTGATCGAAACCCTCGTGAAGTAATAAAAACACTCGAAAAGTTGGGAAAGCACTCGCCTCGGCGGTTCGTGCTTCTCCTTACACGTCTCTCGTGTTTTTATTACGTCACTCGGGTTTCGATGTAATGTTTAAAACACGAGCAGCAGTGTTTTATCAGATATAAAACACGAGGCGCAGCCGAGTGTTTTATATCTGATAAAACACTGCTGCGAGTGTTTTAAACGGCTTAAAAAACGACCAGCATTTGGTAAGTTCGTTGGCGTAGTAATTTTGAAAAATAACGTTGTCTAAGCTGAGAAAATCAAAGCTAAAGTTTATGTAAATTAGGATGAATCTTTATCACATATAAAGATACGACACGGTGGTGATTTTGCTTTGTGTTTTCTTCATGCATTATTAATGAGTTTTTTTAAAACGTTATAGAGATCCGGGCAAACATATTCTATTATTTAATTATATGATATGTTAATGAGGCATAGGATGACCTCAAAGCAGGCAAACGAAATTGTGGCAATTCTAAAATTTGTATATATCTTCAAAGTTATCCAATGAAATTACTTGAAACTTTGCACGTGGATACATACCATCAAACTAAAGAACATGGTTCAAGTTATGTTGTCACCATAGTAACAGATTAGCTTCCAAACCTCTCCGTTCCCATACAGAAATCTTCATTTTCTGCCATCGCAAGCAACGTTTTCGATTTCAAATATGGGTATTGCATTGGAAAAGTTATTGAAAAAATTATTGAGAACTATCAATCTCAACATGTTCTGCATTTGAGAGAAAACAAATTATTTTGTTTTAGAAAATAGGAGGTCTGGAAACTAATCTGTTACTATGGTGATAACATAACTTGAACCACGTGCAAAGTTTCAAGTAATTTCATTGGATAACTTTGAAGATATATACAAATTTTAGAATTGCCACAATGTTGTTTGCCTGATTTAACGTCATCCTGTGCCTCATTAACATATCACATACAACTGAATAGCTCGAAAACGAAAATAGATATCGAAGAACTGTTAGCGCCATTCTTCATCATTTCAAGTGCCCTTTCAAACATAACATTATCATTTTTGGGGTTAGGTGCACTTTATGTATTGATTTAAACGATGAATCATGATCAGATAGTAAGGCGAACGCTACGATAAGTACTGGTTCATAATGTGGCATATACTACTTCGGTTTGGAATACAGCCGGTATCGGAATGTACAGCCGTTTGCTCTAGTTTATTCTGATACATGTGTAACATCGAGCTGTATATTGTTAGCATGCATGCTTTCTGAAATTTGATTTTACGTTTTATATAACTTAACGACAAGCTTGTTTTTGATTGTTTCAACTTCTGGCTACAGTGCTGTACCCACCAAATGTTCTTGTTAATCGCAATCATGTCAAGAACCTCATGCGATAAGTCTCATGCATCCTGTTATTTCTAGCAGTGCGAAGGATGTTTTTAATTCTAATGCAATTCTAAAGATGATATTGAAAGGCAATTCATTAAATATAAATTGTCTATCTTTTACATTTGAGAGTAAAATGTATTTCGAAAACTTCATTAAAATAATGTAAAAGAAAATGAACTTAATTGAGAGATTAACTAGTTGCAAGATTATCTTTTCCGGAAATCGTACACCCAGAGCTACAGTATAGCAGTATATGTTGTATCACATCGACGAACCGCTACTTATTGTGATATTCACGCTATTATCTGAGTACGCATGTGGCTCGCGTGTGGCAGGTTTCATCGGCTATCAGAAAGTTATGGTTCCGAAATTTTGCTGAGTATTTGTAAGCGTGATAAATTATCGTTAAAAATACTGCACTTTCAGTACTCATAACATGGATCAGTTTTTAATTAGTTTTTAAAAGATCTTGTTACATATACCTGTTTTTATATTACATTTAATATAGTCATGCGCTCCAGTATGTCACAGTAGTTGCTGTGATGCAAAGAAAAAAGAACAGGCACCCGATAAGCCCATTACCCACGTCACACCTTCGGGCTGCACTGCAAACTGTGTATATGAATGCCTACCTGGCTGCCCACCGGCCTGTTGCGGCAAGATTTCCACCACTCAGCAACAAATCAGTGATAACCAAGTATACCCTATGGTCTTCCCATTTTCCCAGCCAATTGTGACAACCTTTACTCGTCCGCCACCACCTCCACCCGTGCTGCCAGTGTATCAACCGGTAATGAATCAGCCTCTATTTAATACCGAATCGCCAGCTCCTAGCTCAACCAACGTTGCCAAATACCAGTCTGAAGCAACCAGCTTTATCGCACCAAAACATTGTCCTTCATCTTGTCTCACACATTGCAGTCCTGAGTGCGTCCGCTCTGACTGCTGTGATCTAGACTGAAGCGCGTGGACATTTATATAGATAGTTTCAGATAGACAGCAGTATCTTTTGTTAGGTACACAAACATATGACCTCCCTTCCTCATTTGAATTACTCACATGACTGAAAACAATCTACAGCATATCATCATTGGTTCAGTTTCTTTAGTCAAGTCCTCGATTACGGAACAAAAGAGGCGTTTGTGAATTATTCCTATTGGAGACAGAATGGCTGATGAAACAATGGGATTTGTTATTGATATCTAGGTGTGTCAACCTAAAAAAGAGATTGATATTTGGTTTTCAACCTCGGTAATATTTTCCACATGTATAGTTTAATCTTTACTGAACGTGTATACCTATACGATGATATACGTTTCACTTAGTAGAAAAGAACACTTATTTCATTGTAACGGGTACAAAATGTCTATATGAGCTGGGAGACATTCAAATCCTGGGTCGGACCTCCACTCAGGGTCTTAAAAATAATTGAGGAGAAAGTGCTGCCTTTGCAATAATATCAGGAAATGGTAAGACTTTCGGGTCTTCTCGGATAACGACCTTAAATCGTAGGCCCTCGGAACCCCTGTAATTGGACTTCTAGCCTGTTGGGGTATTCCGTTCACCTAAGAGTGATAAATCTAATAAACTAAACTAAACTAGTTTTCTACTTATACTTTATTTAAATTACAGAAGCTATACGCATTTCTAAATGCGTTACTTTTCCTGTATTCAAACTATATGTAATTACAATGCGTGTGCCAAAGAGCCAACCGTTTTCCAAGCATTTGAAAACCGAAAAATGGTCTTCAAATTTCGTTTTCCGTTTTTGCATGTTTTTTGCATTTTCTAGTTCGAATACAAATGGCGGATTTCCGTTTTTTAAAGAATCCGACAAATGTTTGTTTTCTCCCGCACTGTAATCCCCGTATCTGTGAGGGCCCTGGGGAAGATAAGCGTAATGCTTACCAGGTTTTACCCTCGTTAAATAAAGTTTAACTTAACTTATCTGGGATGAAAACAAATTGCGATGGTTATTGCTCGTGTCCAAAATGGCTGCTCTGGAAGAACACGAAGATTTTATCAGAGATTTCTTGGGGAAGGAAGAAAACTACCATCGAGGAATTATCGGATGTTCTACAAACAACGTGCCCTGGAGCGAGAAGTTTTTTCATACCTTTCGTAAAAACGGTTTATGTACTCCGCCAATAAGCCAGCCGCTTCCTCGTATATTATTTTGAACGTTATCTCGATCAATATTTAACAGTTTTCAATTGTGAAAACAGATTTGGAATTAGCGAGTCTAAATACATAACACACGTACCTATTATATTATGCAAATGTAGTTCGTCAGATCACCACTCGCCAATGGTCGCCATTCACAAACATTGCCCAAATATTGTCCGATTCAAACGGATCAGCCAAAACGACTTTTTACTTCCTTATAAGGAGTTGGTCCTACCATGCTCCGCTCAAATATATATATATATAAAATGGCCGCCGCTTGAATGTTAATTTACATATGGTACTTAGAAAATGGCGTCCCATTTTACACTGAGTTACATAGAGCGAAAATATTAAAGTGAAGATTGTACTTATTTTGTAGATCGTCCATTTTGTCGTTAATTTCTGGTAATAGTTTTGTTGCGGAGTGAGAGGAATTAAATGAAGAGGGATCGAAGAACAACTTTATGATGCTGATAGAGTTGCCGTCTCCGAAGTAGTCTTGAAATTCAAACGCAGTTCTTATTTGTTACATTATCATTAACATAACATGCATGTATTTTATCATACATGTAATTCTTTTTATTTTATCGTTATGGTCTATGTAACAAATAATAATTCCGGTTGAATTTCAAAACTACCTCGGAAACGACAACTCTGACAGCAGTGGCAACTTGTTTGTCGGAGACCATCCATCTACGTCTGTCTTTCTACAAAAGCTTTTGATACTACGGCCAACCTCGTACCCAGGGCATTTTGCCTCCACGGTGGAAGGTCCGCGAAATCGGTGGGATCGACTGGTCACATGACACCCAGAATATCTGGGTGTTTTTGTATAATAATTTATGATAATTTAGGTTATTTGGCTTTGTTTATTCTGTTAATGTGATAATGAATGAGAAATTATATGTATACCCTTAAACGTGTATACCCTTCGTAATAAGCTCTTTATATGTAGTTCGTCAGATTACCTCTCGCCAATGGCCACCCTTCACAACATTGCTCAAATATTGTCCGATTCTAACGGAACACCCAAAACGACTTTTTACTTCCGTGAGTTAGTCCTACCATGCTCCATATATATATATATATAATAGATCAAACACGAGTTTGAGTGTTTCATCAGGGATTCCAAACACGAGAAAACAAATGAAAACCGAGGGCGTAGCCCGAGGTTTTTATTGTTTTCAAGTGTTTGGAGTCCCCTGATGAAACACGACAAACGAGTGTTTGATCTAGCTTCTCAAACGAGTATTCCTTTAGCGATTTGCTCCCATAGCGATTTTATTTTAATATGTAGATTAAGAAATGTGATCCAGTTCACTAGGAAGTTTCCTACAGGTTTTCATTGGGTATCAAAACTCATGCATGTGATGCGGTATACGTTCATGGATTGGCTATGATAATTCATGAATTATTAATGAGTTTGAGAAATATATATAAAAACCTTTTGTGAGAAATGGATCGCTGCCGCGGCGAGATTTTCACCGTCGAGGGAATAATGAAAGCAAATTTCTAATAACAATATATTATATATATAATATATAACCAAAAATACATAAACGTATTGACATTTGACACGTGGGTCGTCTTTAAAATCCTTGTAACATTAAAAACCTTGTAACATCATCATTGGTTCCTTAATTCGACATTTACACGGAACTTTTCAGGATTTATTTAATATATAGTAATGTAATATACAATCTGAAGCTATAAAAATACAAAAACAATTTACGTTATAAATATGCTATAAAAGGTTCGAATAAGTTCAAAATATAGATGACTGAGTAAACAAATCTCACATTGTCAAACTACGTCCGTTTTCTTCCTTTTAACGACTACAACCATAATATTAAATATTTAACAAAACCTTCATGCAAACGTTTTCTTTTACATTATGGCCGCCATGTGTTCTTTCCCGAAATGCCTTTTGCGGCTAACTAGTTCCAGTTCCCTTTATAACGCAACAATCATTAGTCGCTTACTGATCACGCCATCGCAACGTAAGATCGTCCATGTACATAAATTGCTAAATGAGACATGCAAGTATAGACGTTTGAAGATGGGTATACGACTGTTTGAATGTTTCATCGAATTGACGTTTCTACTGTTAGCGCAGGAATAACTTTAATAAATAGTTTGTGGGTTCGTGGCCTAAAGAGAAAGAAAACCAGTATTTTATCTTCTGGTACAAGTACTGTTAGTTTATGTAAATACAGGTCCCTTTTATAATCGACTATTTATCAATGCTATTCCTGCCAACTCAGTTCAGCAGAAAATTATTTAGTTAAAATAGAAAGCATTGTTTGATTTACATTTAACTCAGTGAGTATCTACAAATTAATGAATACCTGATGAACGATACATGGAGAATATTTATTTGATTTAATGGTCAGACTAGGCAGTTTGTAGCCCCGTGTTGTTAAAGTACACAACTACTCATTATTCATTTATAGTCACGAAAAGCAACCGGTTCTTCTCAGCTGGTGACTTTACTATCGTGAAGTACTTGCTTTGTTCCGTGTGAACAACATTAGTGCTTTCTTTGGATTAATTGTCAGAAGTATTAAAGAAACCAAAAATATTAAAAGAACCGCAAACCCAGGACTTTAAGGTTTGACTATATAATGCTTTAAATCCCTTGATCAGTTTTTACTAAAGTAATAGCTAGTAGCTGTGTTTAATTGGAAAACCATAAAAAAGTAATAACACTGAAATCCAAGTATATTTGGTGTTTTGTTGTGTGTAGATTGAAAATCCATATGTTTCTCTATCCGCACTTTGGCCAGTTTTCACTATACGTTTTGTCTGCATATCGATTGTCACTGACAATTCCTTCGATTTTGTTCAATGGTATATAAATGCGACGGATTCATCAGCTTCAAAATAGCTTGAAGAAACCCGATAAAGATATTTAGCCCCTTTTATTTATTCCCGTTTTGGAGGACAAGTGCTTTGAAACTTTATAGTATTTTTATTGATTATTCTGGGTTCTGTTGAACGTCGGAACTTTCAAGTTGACCATCAAGATGGTTGCTTTGACGTCATGTATAAGAGGCAGTACTATAGGGGACATCAATTGCTCTTGAAATTCAAAGGACAATATTATAGCATCTAATGGAGTATTTTGTTAAATGATCTTTAATTCGGCCGTTTGCCATCCACATAGTATAGTTTATAGTAAACATCATTATTGAAGCTCAATTTCATAGTAGTTAATACAGAATTAATAGTAAAATCATCCGAATACACCATCTATGCATTGTTGTGTTCATTGCAGTTTAAGTCGATGTTATACATGAGACGATTTTAACGATTCAAACGGCAAAAATGATGTTGCATAAAATAATTCGGTACATGCATGAAGATTTCGACGTTTGAACTCTATAGGCCTTAGTTTTAGAGTACTGCTAATTTATATTTTACTTTGGGATAATGTAAAATAAAAGATGACTTTACACACATGATGTTTAATGCACAAAATGGTGGGAACGAATGAAGTAATGAATCGCATATAATTAGATTAAGGAAGAGTATTGTCCTACACAATAGGAAATCATACATAATATACACACAGTTTTATTAGTCAGTGGCGCGACTAGGTCAATTTCTGGAGGCTCTTGGGATAGATTACGACGGCAGGCCGTTACCAGAGGGGTATATGGGTAGCCTGCGTGCATGTCGCTAGCCTCCTTGGGTATATCAAAGATAATATTTTCAGTATCACTGTCATTTTAGAATCCTTGCAGTATATAACTAGATCCGTTTTGACCAGCTGTTGTGGTCTAGTGGTTACCACACATGTCTATGAGCTGGGAGACACAGGTTCAAACCCTGGGTTGGACCACAGAATAAATACTCAACGAAAGAAGTCAGAAAGAAGAATAAATACTCAACGAAAGAAGTCAGAAGTTGAGTATTTATTCTGTGACCAAGTGCACGCTTGCTAGCAAAATGGCGGCGTTAATCTATTGGATGCGCGAGCTGAGATGCACGAGGACACCAACATCAAAGGCGCCGACACGGAGTCGGACTTCTGGTTGAGTATTTATTCTCTGGTTGGACCATGGACATAAGTGATGGTACCATATTATGTATTTAGTTTCTTCTATTCTTTTTGCCGTACTATCTCTGCTTTTCAGGACTAAAATCTTAGTAAATCCATATAAAACTTGCTTTGAAGTTTGAGAGAAAACGCCTTGTAATCCTGAAATTTCTGCGAGAGTTTACAACGAAATGGCGGCAGAGTTTGAAAGCTTATAATCGTTTTCATCCTGCAAAGTAATGTGGGATTAAAACCTATCCCCAAAGATCCTAACTTCCTATAACATCATTATAATTATGACGTCATAAAATTAGCAAATAATAATTATAAAAATATTCTAAAATCAGTCCACAAATATTTGGGGTGATATATAGCCGTAATACTTGTGGGCAGGCACCATAATTTGTTCTTTCTCTTTAACACAAAACTTTTAATGGTTTTTAAACTTTGTAGGCTCACCATGAACAAGTGCCTCATAATTATTGTTCTTGGCGTCGTTTCAGTTGCGCTGACTGAAACAGCGAGAACCAGCGACAGACAGAAGCTCTATAAAGGTGATGAAAGTAAAAGTGGTTCTAAAAAATGGCTTGGTAATATGAGAAGTTTGATCAAGTGTTAAAACTGGCCCAAAAATAAAAATAAATCGACTTGGCATTTTCGAAAAATTTGAAATAAATTGAATTGGCATTAGTATATTTAGATTTAAATCGTTGATCAACCAAAGGCCTAAATTGTATAGTATAACACTTTACCTAAATTATACCATTTGCAGTGATAAGAATTAAATACTAGGCACATATTAAAGTTTTGATATAGATCTAGGAGGCATATTACTTTCTTAAACTGCCAAACATTATGTATATCACTAAAAAGGTTACGCCAAACAATCATATTAAACTTATTTATTGACAAAAAAACTCACAATTTTGGTTATATAGGACAAAAACACTCGCGAAAGCGCATTTGTAGACAAAATTGAACACAGTTATTACTTTATTATATTACATCTTTATCGTACGTAATTTACGTAATTTATTTAGAATTTCTAAATCTTTATCTTGTTCTTAGATTGTTATTGTAATATAATACAATTAATAATGCATTTCTAGTTGTATCCCATGGGTATTAACCAACTAATTGTGTCACCGACTGGACTGAAATGCCGGTTGTCGGTTGTGTAATACAACATCTTATATATGCAAACTACTAAATTGACTGTTGAAACGTTAGCTTATTTTGTACAAATACGGTGTAATAATATTAAGAAATATAACCATAATTTTATTTCTTCTTGTTTAGCTCTAAAGCAAAAATTCAATGAACTGAAATCTACAAAGATCGCGATGTCAGGTAAATTAATTCAAAATAGTTGATCTATTCATATCATTTAAAGCAAAGGAGAAACACATGAAGTATAAATCCATAATTAAAACATGTATTGTCCAGAAAGAACTACAAGCCAGCCAGCGTGCAATAAAAAAAGCGCATAATAACGTCACAAACTGTTCCCCCCTCGGTTTAGCAGCGATTAAAAAGCTAAAAAGGACGAAAGACAACACCGTTATAATTTAATGTAAGCCAAAATGAACAAACGATATTTGCACAAAATAAGCTAAATGTTTCAACATCCAACTAGTTTGTAAATAGAAGAGGTATTTTATTACTATTATACAATTCACCTTTTCAGTTATTTATTAACTGTATTTTTGGATTCCATATATTATAATACTGATAATCAACTTTTTCAGTAGGTGACATAAATGACTAGTTAATATAGAGAGGATACTTTATTTAAAGTAGATAGTACAACCTTGTCCCCAGGATCATGTTGCAGTAAATGCATGGTCCTCATTGGACGATGTTGATGTAGATAATAAGCTATAGTTTTCAGGTATTCTGCAACTTTCGCACGGTTTTAACACGTTATCTTCCCGTATTGTAAGAGAGAGTTCTATATTTATCTATAGATTATATTAATTGTTTTAATTTGAAAACAGACACTCTACACAAAACGACGAAAACGTCCCAACACCATGACGAGGAGCCGGTAAAGACGACAAAATCACCGCAGCACAATCAACACGATAAAGCTGAAAGTGCGATTGGACTTGCTCTTTTGGACATAAACAAACCTAAGAACGTGAAAGTTAATCCCATATCTAGCAAGTCAAAGGGTAAGCTAAATACTTTTGAATGATTTAAGTATAATTAGATCGTGAATCCTCATCTACCTGATTTGCATTCATATCGCGAAATTCGTTAACTTCAAGTACGAATCGCGACTATCATGCGACCTACATTTAAGAAATAAAAAATATTTTCCGTGTTGCCGGAAAACGAGAAATTTCGAGTTCTCCCAAACTTCCACGAGTGTTTCTATAACGTATGGGAACACTGAAAGATGTTTTCTATTTCTTTTATAAAATAAAACTTAGGAAATAAGTAATAAGACTCTTTTATTAAAATGATGAAAATATACATTCTCCTTACTCACGCTGGACAGCGTCGTCGACTGCTCAAATGAACATAAACGCTTTTAACTGTGAAGAAAAGCATCCAATCTTCTCGTTTTTCTTCTTGTTGGCTGTTACAGAACATATTTATCGACATTTTAGCTGTTTGTGAGCAAAGGTTCGTCTTACAGTCCATTTTATAAAAATGGCGGGAAAAATCCATGTTTTCCATCGAGTTATAGAAACACAGCTTTCAGCCAATCAGCGCGTGCATTTTTAATTTATTATTTTTGCGTTCGACGAAGGAGAACGCATTCTAACCTTCATGTTATGGGTTACTGTGCTTTACAGCCAAAAGAAATCAAGATAAAAACTTTACCTTTTTTGAATAAATTACCGTTTTGGAATTTTGAATAAATTATGGCATTAGATCAGAAGTGAAATGCTGCCTGAGCAGTAGATACGAGGTTGCCTGTAGAAGTATTCAGGATTAGACATGCCAGCAGAATGATGCTAGAAATTTTCTATAGCATGGAGGATCAAATAAATAAAAATATAGCCTTGTAATATTAAAATAACATGTGGTAAATCATATGGCGCGTTTATAATGTCAAAATTCAATCTGACCATTTGAACACCATATATCTAATTCGAACAACATTTATACTCGAAACGAGCAAGCCTCGCGAAGTTATAAACGTTTTCAATTCAAGCGACACTTTTGCCAAATCGAACTACACGTTTGTAATATTTCTGAATTGAACGATTTACAGGTATCTGGCGGTAAAGCGGTCATGATTTCAAATCGAACAAACGAACGGGAAATATTCTCTTCTAATATTAAAATAACATACGGAAATCATGCGGGATGTCGCCGTTGTCAAAAACATTGCAGTTACAGTGTCTCCTTCAATTAAGATGCTGTACTAAATTTATTAGCTTTATTTATTTTCATAATTCGTCACAGCTTAATTTTGTTTGTAAATTACCAATCTTCATTCACCATTTGCTGGTCCACATGCATCAAACGCACTTACATAATCTTTGATTACTCCTAGTATAATTTATATTGGTGCCAGTTCTTCTCTTTTTCTACTTGTTGTTGTTGCTGTTGTTGTTTTTGCTATGGTTGCATGCTGTTGTGGTTACTGTTGTGGTTGCTGCCAATGTTGCTGTTGTTGCTGCCGTTGGACCGTTGGTGCCTCCGTTGTTGTTGTCGTTATTGTTGTCGTTGCTCTTTCCGTTTTGTTGTTGTTGTTGTTGTTGCTGTTGTTGTTTTCATCTGCTGTTTTGTTCTGTTGATCTATTATTTTGCTACTCTTATCTCAAAGACACTTACTTCTCACCAAAAGATGTCTTTAATATGTTTATTATTATAAAAATCAGCTTTAGGTTAATTTTATATAAAATTATATAAAAATCAGCTTTAGGTTAATTTTGTTTGAGTTGGGTCTGTGTTTATATGGATAATTAATGTGGGTAGTGTCAAATTAATAACATTTCTAGTAGGTTAAAAACGCATAATTTGAGGTTTGTAGCATAGATCCATAGATCTTAATACACAGTTCCTGAATTTTGAACCATTACATCAAATATTGAATGTGCTAGAATTTTTGGCATCCACTGGAACTACACAATTGAGAAAATCGCATTTTAAAATTGTTATGAAGTTAATAAAAAGTTTAACAGTAGCCATAACCATAAGTTTTTCCCTCTTTCTGTTTTAACTTATCTCATTTTCTTTTTCTTCTACCTCTAAGGACATTCTTACGTGTTTTAATTTTGTCGCTTGATTTATAGTTGGCCTTTTTTATTTGCAATGAATCTGCATGTTGGTTTTCACTCTGACAAAATTACCCTGCATTAATACCAACTGTCCACTCTAAAACCTGGTCTGAGACATTTGCACCAACATTGAAATGGGCTACAGCATAATAAACCCCTAACCGTTCCCAGACAAACCTTTCTTTTCGTTTTTTTTAGCTTACGCAAAGCTGTCCCAAGTCTCTGTTCCAAGTCAATGTCCAACACATTCCATTTTCTTCACAACTACATTGTATTCTTCTTGCGTCTTGAACTTTAATAGTATTGAAGCGTCTCAATCCCCATAAAATGTGTAATATTGGAGATTGTTTACTGATGGAACGTTCGAATAGTCTCTTATCTCCTTCTGGTTCCATGGCTGCTGATCCACTAAAGTTTGCCTTGCAATTTGGTTTATGCTCAGATGGTCAGATTTTCATATTGCATTTTCCTGGGTATCTTTATCATCTTCATACGCTTATCCTTTGCCAAGTTCCATCACAGGAAATTGCAGCCTGTGTGATTTTATGACTAGGTTGATATTTTAGGTTGTGATTTCACTTGCTGCTTCCTTCATTGATGCCATTGATTCTCAATGTGGCTTTGGTAAGCACATGGTTTACTTCAAAGTGCTTGTGGCATTTTCATTAAAACGCTTCATTGCAGATAAACCACAACCAACTGACCTCATTACATACACAATCCTCCTGTTAATCTCGAAAAAATATCTGACTTTGGCTGAAGTATAAAATTCTGTATTCCATGCAACCACAAGATTTGCAACAAAGAGAAAAACATGACGCACAACCTATGCGTTTGGAATTTACCTCATGACTCAACTCCAAGTAACTGTTCGAATACAGTGCTTATAATCAGCATATCAATAAAGCGGTAGCCGCTTACATTATTTTCCATGGATGATGTGCTCTGACTTGTGGTCGGGCTTTTATTCTGATGATCAGTAATTTTCTGGGTGAAGCTGATAATGGTGGCATTGTTTGACTTTTACTTTCACTTTTTGCTTGTGTCTAAACTCTAAACGCTTTGCCCATGGATACTGTTCCAACGATATTTACGCTTTTTTCGAATAACCAGAACGAGTCTTACGTATTTTGCAAGAATATATTTGCAATTTAAATGAACTAATTGTTGTGGAGTGAAGATGGCTGATAATAAAGCATGTCAAAGTTTTGGCGAAGAAAATTGTTAAATACTTCATGGTTTAAGAGACTATATTATGGATATAAATTAACTAGTAATAGGAAGGGATAGGTAATTATTATTATTAAGAAATATAGTGACTCAGACAAACAAACCGAAATTGACTCTCAATGGATTCCTAACGACTCTTTTTCTATTGTTTGGAATGCAAGAATTTATAGCAAACTCAGACAAACATACATATACTGACGTCATTATCGCGATCGCTATTGGTTCATCGCCTCGTGGCCCAATTCTCGTCATTTGTCGATAACATTGCGTTGCTAAGGTGATTGCTAAGGGCCTTACAATATAAGTGGCGCACATTTTGTTAAATTTTACTATGCCTTTTAGATAGCAAATTTTAAACAAATCAATATGTGATCCGCTTTCAACATGTCTCACCCTCTAAGACAGTCGACTGCAATCCCTCGCTTGTTTGATAATGTTCCGACATTTACTATACTGATAGACTCGGCGTCCATATCTCAGCCCCATAAAACAGAGCTGCTGTCTAAGGCAAAGACGCAAAATAACCGATATATTAAATGTATATTCACATTATTTTTATCTTTTAGCGAAAGACATAAAGCAAATAGAAGACCCTGATGAGGATTTTTCGGATGACGATCAGGATGAAGATGATGATGAGAAAATCAAAACTACTGTAGTTCCTACGGAAACTAAACACCGAAAGTACAAGAAGCAACGTGGTGATGAATCGGAAGATGACAGTTCGGTAAAAGAAGATGACAGCTCTAAAGGTAAACTATGAGAATAGAGGGAGAGGTCGAGCTAGAATGCAGGCTCAAATTTTAGGGGGAAATATTGCATGCACGCATGCAGTAAAATAGTGAATTCTAGAGTGCGATTTTTGAAACCAGGATTGCATATCTGATATGTACGATACCGAAAAGGATGCCGGGGGGACATTTAATCACGATGCTTTGTGAACATAATAAAGACTTTTTAACCGAGTGTGAGGTCTGTACGGGAAAGTATTTGCCTGAGATTTTCGTACAGACCGAGCGACGGCAAATACTTTCCAGTACGGACCGAACAAACGAGGTTAATAAAGTATTTATTATATGGCTTTTGGTTAATTTTCTTCTCTGTTTTAACGCTGTTTTCGTCTTCAACTTCTTCAGATGCTGCCGTTTACCTTACCTCTTCACTAGTATGTTTCGCTTCATTTTACATCTGTAATAGGCATTAATCTTCCGTACTTTTAGATGATTGAAAACTTTAAAGAAAAGCAATAATGATGTTCCAGCACATTTTATTGCTCGATATATTTTCAATGAAGACGCCCAGTTCTCTTTTATTTTCACTCAAAACCGTGCTCAAACCATTAAATGTGCTCAACTCATAAACTTTCCCGCCAAAACTTACGGATCCAGAAAAAGCGTATTGCCCTCCGGCAGCCTATAGGCTGGGAGGGCAATACGTTATTTGGCGTACAGACCTGAAAACGAACTCAGCCATATAATAATTAGCTTTATTATATAGATATATAACAATGAAATACTAGGTTTTCTCCTATTTAGAAAAAATAATATCTTCACATGTGAAGATAAAATGACATATTCACTGCAGAGCGTGATTTCAATATAATAAACAGAATGTTCTGGGCTCAAGGGCTCCGCTCTTGGCTAGAAGGGCTCCGCTCGAAACGTCAGTATTTCGTTGCTAAAAATCTTGGCAGTTTACCACCTTTTTACTTTGCTGCAGAACATTACATTGCCGCTTGGAGATACAAATAATCGTGATACCTCGTTTGCTTTGCTTACTCGTGAGAGATATTACCAACACTCGAAGATAACACTCGGATCTCCGCATAGCTTTAATTATACAAACTGCGTTTCATTTTCGTGATATGTATATGAGAAAAACTACATCTTTGAGGAAACACGATCGCGCGGACCGATATTATTTCTATTATTCTATATTATTGCAAATTGAATAAATCGGTAATTAGTTCCAGCCGAGCGCTCATAAAGGCTGATTTCCAGGAATTTTGCGCGCGGAGCGAAATTTCCTTCGTCTTTTGAGCTCTAATTATAATTATTTAATTAGTTCCTCACGAGAGCTCACAAGACAAAGGAAATTTCGCTCCGCGCGCAAAATTCCACTGACTGGAAATCACTTCACTTCACCGTTTTTCACTTCACCGTTTTCCACTTCACCAGGCTCGCCGCTAGCGAAATATTCCACAATGACATCATTTTTTTCAGTTGTCGACCAATGAAAACGGGAAAAATTATGTAATCAGCGAAATGTTTCTCTTGCAGCAAGCGAAAGGGCGAAGTGGAAAACAGAAAAAGTCGATTCGCGCAAACAAATTCGCTAGGTCGAAATCGGCTTTAAGCAGCAATTATCTCATTATATATTTTTATCATTTTTTTACATTTTTTCCATGCAACATAATTTTCAGGGCGAAGTCGACAATTGTAATATTATTATTATTATTTAGACATTTCTTCTCAAACACTATTTTAGATATAGATAAACTGGAAGAAGAGGAAGATGAAAGCATAACGAATTCGGACAACAGTCTGAAGAATTCTGTCAAATCTCTAAAGTATTCTGTCAAAAATCTGAGAGACAAAGGTTATATTTACCTTATTATTGTTTAAAATGTCGTCACAAATATCAAAGTATACAATCATATACTTTATACTTCATTTATTTGGGTGACGAAGCTACTATATAGGAGCTTGCTTTCGGAGCCCCGGCAACATGCAAATTGACCAAAGGATATTTTCGTACAAAATGGTGCCATCACATCAACATGCTGCGTCAAATTAGAAAATAGCACCTTCTGTTGTAAGTTGGGGTTTGGCTTATGAGTCAGCACAGAAATTTGATCAAACTTATTGTAAGTACTTCATCTTATCGGATATATAGAGGATCCATACTGAACCTAATCCTAACCCAACCCTAACCTTAAGTCTAACCAACTCTAACCCTAATTCTGATCCTAACTCTGATCCTAACCCTGTTCATAACCCTAATCCTAACTACGGATCCACTATATCCCATAAGATGAAGTACCTATACAAAACTTATGATGCAGATTCCTGACCTAATGCTGGCTCAGTGTCTATTTTTTGCGCCTATTTAGTTCTAATGCGTATTATTTAGCATCATTTACTACATAAACTGTTGTTTCATCATTTATGCGTTACTTTCTTATTGAAAACCATTAAAACTTGTTAATATTTCGATGCAGTTGATACAGGTCGCCTGATATTAGTCTCGATTATCGCGAATTATGATCGTGTTTTACATATATTTTATCACTCGATATGTTTTTGTATCTTCTCACTAATGTCATTAGGTCAACTTTTTATTTTCACTTATTACATGGACCTCATCTTACAAGCATGCAACCTCGTACCCAGGGCATTTTGCCTCCACGGCGGAAGGTCGACGAAAATGGCCCTGGGATCGGCTGGTCCATTCTATAACGCGATTCGGCTTGTCATAAAACTCAATTAATTCAGCCGTGTATAATCATTTAAATCTGAATGCTGTCTTCAAATTGTACAGCAAATTAGAAGTGACAGCTTTCGCTAAATTGGATATATGCTTCTTCATACCTTTTGTAAGAGATAACCATGGATGTATGGTGGATTATTAAGCTTGTTAGCTGCTTTTATGCCGACGAATGCTGACATCAACAACTCTGAAGACATTGAATATTGCTCAATTATTCAGGTCAACAAAGATCACAAAAATTATCATATCTAAACACCCAGAAATTCTGGGTGTCATGTGACCAGCCTATCCCAGGTAAAATGCGCTGGGTACGAGGTTGACAAGCATGTCATTGAAGTTCTTAAATATATTGTGTGACTTTTCTGTTTTATCCTAATACAATGAATTTTTTTAGAGTTACAAACAGTTAACGTCAGAGAGCTCAAACATTTATTAGCATCCAGCGTTGGTAAGATATTTTACTAAACACTTATTGACCAAGCGGGAGGTCTTTATTATCGTGCCCGCGATCTTTCAGTACAGAAGGAGCGAGGTCTGTGGGAAAAGACCAAGGGCACAATAATTTTACCGAAAAGACCAACCAAACGAGGTTAATAAGGTTTTTATTATGTGGCTCTTTTAAATGTCTCACAGGTTTGTAAAAACCGCTCAGGAACCAATCAGATTGCAGAAAAGCTGCGTTAAGACCGCTCACGAGCCAATATATGTATCAGTGGAAATTTTATTAGTTGTTAATGGACCTATAAGAACAAAAGATATTCAGGAAAACAACGTAACTATAACGAATACAATACTTAAGTACAAGTTCCCGCAATACGAAACCCAACAGTGATTTAACCCTATTATAATATACCGAAATGCCCCACACCTGATTCACATCTCTAATTGATGCCTTGAAAGTGAACACAATAAAGCAGAGATTGAATCAATTCGAATTCGTGTTATAATGAGTGGTCAATTCGTAATGTTCATATTTTAACTCGAGTTTTTTTCTTTCAGAAAATCTGGAAAAGGCAGAAAAGGCTATCCACGATTTGCTGCAGTATGATGAAAACAAAAGTGAGTTTTTTAATACCTGCAGGTTTAAGCCGGAACATAAGTGTTATCTAAGAAGAAAACTATAGGGAAATATACGGTTTATCCGTTGGATTTCAAGTTATCCACGGGATAGTATAACTTTATATCCAAGCTTTGTGCAACTGGACCCTGGATTTCAAATAGTATGGTATATGGACTGTTTAATAAACGAGCATTAGTGTTTTATCAGATTTAGATCTGATAAAACACGTGCTGATAAAACACGATCTGGTAAAACACGGGCTTCAAAAACGACCCATTTGGTAAAGTTTATAAAGTTTACTAAATCAGGCTGAATTTTTATCACATTTACACATTTCTCTTTTCCTCATGAATATTAATGAGTTCTTGAAATATAATATAAATGGACGTATCGTATGGTATCTAAGTACATTTTGTTTTTGACAACTAAGGGGCCGTTCAACATGGCGGCCACTACAAACTGCCGTTTGACCCGTTTTCTCCAAAGTAATGTAAATTTTGAAAACTAAAATTCCATATTTTTACACCACCCTGTATCCGTTTTCAAGGGTTATAATTCCATACCTTAGAAACAAACAAAGGGTAAATATTTTCAATGACGCTGTGTGAAGTACAATGTAATACAGTTTTTTATAGTCTATCAACCAAAGATAGAAACTTGAACTCCAAGGTTTTATTTAAGAACGTGATTGATGTACATTTTTTATCGTTTATCATAGTTTATTGCATCGATTTTTCCCATATTTTAGTATTTCTTCTTCTTCTTATTATTATTATCATTATCGTTATCATTATCGTTATCATTATCATTATCATTATCATTATCATCATTATCATTATTATCATTATCATCATTATCATTATCATTATCATTATTATCATCATTAGCATTATCATTATTATTATTATCATCATTATCATTATCATTATTATAATTATCATCATTAGCATTATCATTATCATTATTATCATCATTATCATTATCATTATTATCATCATTATTATCATCATTATCATTATCATTATTATCATCATTAGCATTGTCATTGTCATTATTATCATCATTATTATTATCATTATTATCATTATTATTATCATCATTATCATTATCATCATCATTATTATCATCATTAGCATCATCATTATCATTATCATCATCATCATTATCATCATCATTATTATCATTATCATCATCATTATTATAATCATCATTATTATCATCATCATTATCATCATTATTATTATCATCATCATTATCATCATTATCATCATCATCATCATCATCATTATCATCATTATCATTATCATCATTATCATCATCATCATCATCATCATTATCATCATTATCATTATCATCATTATCATCATCATTATCATCATTATCATCATTATCATCAATATCATCATCAGTATCATCAGCAGAGTAAACTTGGTAAATGCCGCATTTACTCACTTTTGAGTAAATATGAAGTAAATGCGGCATTTACCATGTTTACTCCTATAGTAAATGAAACATTTGAATAAATTTGCTCCATATTTGTGTAGTTGTAAATTTGAGTAAATCCATTTTTTCGTGCAGTGATCATGATTATCATGATTATCATCATTATTATATGAGGGGCTCGTTAGTGTATGAGGTCATGGGAAAACTTACCAGACCCAACGCTAAATTTTGGAAAAAACGAAATTTAATGTGATGTAGGGTTCCCGTCCGAAATGTATGTACATGTAATCTGTTATCTTGGTAGATCACCATCTTGACCTTTATCTTTATTAGATAGTACACTGCCTATATATAGTACAGTAGTTATCATCAGTTTGGTCTTTTCTCTTTAGAATCTGGAAATAAAAACAACAAACCAGCAGCGCCAGGTAAGAAGAACTTCTTAAATTTAAATTTGTACTTTTATTGTAATTTATCCTAAATGTGTTAGACAATATATTATTTAGAAAATATATATATATATATATATATATAATAAATCGTCAGTTTGTTGACGTTCAAGTTGCAGATACTCAGTAAAAATGCCGGACTGGAGTCCCGAACTGGAATCGAATCCATAAGCTTGAGATTGATTGACATCACTCGACTTATAGCCCAACAAGACAATTTTTTTTCTTCTTGCAATTCACATCGATAGAAAAAGCACGAATTTGTTTATGCACAGTTGTAGCTGATCAAATATATACAACATGTACACAGTTATGGAAAATTTCCTATGGATCTATACAGTACTTATTATTCAGTAGATAAAAGTTATTTATAACTATTTCATTGAACATGGAGTAATCAGCTGCAGGACATGAAGCACAGTTATGTAGACTTTAACTTGCCACTTCACAAGTTCCTTTTATTTTTATCAATCATTTTTTCCACTTAGGTTATCCTCAGCCATATGGTGGTTATCCCCAGACACCCCAATCCAATGCTTATCAAACCACGTGTCCTGGACAATGCAGCAGTCTCTGTGCCCCAGCATGCCAGGACCCCTGCTGTCGCTTCCCTCCAAACGGAAACAACATGGCGTCCCCTCCAATGCAAGCAAGAGGTTCTTATCAACAAGGATTAGTCAACGCCTACCCTCCGCTAACGACGTTGGGTTCAAACCAAGGCGGTCAGTCCCAGCAGTTCCAACAGCAAGGCCTCGGACAGCAATGTGGCTCTCAGTGCTCGCCCCATTCTTGCGCACAATCGTGCAATCCTTCTTGTTGTGCGTCCGGCGCCCAAGCAACACCTGGAATGCAACAGGATGTCCCATCGGGTCAGTACAATGCTAGATGTCCAACATCGTGCTATAGTAATTGCGACATGGGGTGTCCTCGGCGATGTTGCGTTCCAGGAAGGAAGTGAGCTTGAATGACGCGGGTTAAGAATAAGTCGATATAATGGTTGATCATTGTTCCAAATTTTAGAGATCTTAATAAACTGCAAGTATGATATAACTAAACATTAAAGTCTGACTTGGATACACTAGATTTTATATAATACGTATATGTCATAAAAAGAGATACAAACACATAGTCTTTAAGCGCGATCGTTGCTTTTAGAGTGATATGTACTCTAGCATCGATGAACACACAACACACCATTTAAATCAACAATGATGTAAAAATAAGGTTTAGAAAATAATACCTTAAAACACATTCGAAGCACATATATTTTTAAAGAATTGAACATGCACAGTAATTTTATATAATTTTAGAAGAGCCAATTTGGCCCCAAAATAAGGGCCGAAATTATGACCCTCAGCCGGCCCCCTTTTAATGGGGCCGTTTTGGCTCCTTTTTGGGGCTGTTTTGGTCCTTCTTAAGGGGCTATTTTAATCGGGGCTATTTTGGCTCTGTTAAAGAGGGCCAATTTTGGCGAAAAATAGGGGGCCGATATAGCCCTTGAGGTACTGAAACAGCCCTTTGTAAAAGCCAAAATGGCTCCTGGGGTCCAAATTGGCTCTATTAAAATTGCAGTGTGCATTTTCTTTAGCTTAAACGTTATACATCTAAGGAGGATTTGAATATGTACTTAAATTATTATTAAAAATAACATAAAATTGGCAACGGCAGGAATTTAGCTGACTGAACTTAGTTGAAGAATTACACACTACATGGAAATTCCCCTTTATAGGATTAAAATAATTTTCTTGACTTGCCTATCTTAATACATACATTTTAATCATTATATTTTATCCATTTGGATTCGTTCTTGTTAGGATTGCGTTTACACGAGAGCAAAATCTGGCAATTCGCAAGGAATCTTGCGCACGCGTTAAACGCCGCATTCTTTTATTTTATCGTTTTCGTGAGAATGTATGATAAAGGAGTTCGCGAAGTATTTTGAATCCGAATACTTTTTAATCGAGAAAATGATACGTGTAGTTGGTCGCAGGAATGAACCTGCGTACTTTTTTCACTTGATTTACCGCTGTTTAACACCATTGTTGTTATTAGTCATTTATATAGTTGATCCCTAAATTCCTAAAGTGTTTAATTGTTGCATGCATGGAAACTACCGAATACTGAGTATTTCAATTTTTCCACTTTATTTGATATGACTACCCGAAATTGTTTTGAATTCGTAATTTTCCCTGCCTTATTCAATTAGAAGACCTTGGAGTTATTCTTCTTGTATTAATGAAGCATGACGTTTCAGAGTCACATTTGGATTAATTTTGGAAAACCAAGGATCGAAGGTTGTAAAGCATTATTGTCAAGTTTTCGTCTCAAGTCAACTTAGTATTGTTAAATATTAGAAAATATAATAAAATGAAATATTTGCAACTGGATTATAGGTTTAAAACCGCTACTAGCCTGCGACGCAGTCGTCCAAACCCGGGCTTAAATCCACCGCTAACAGGATTGGTGGTATCGGCCTTTGCACTCGTACGAGCATTGCCGATTATTTTACAAATTTTACATCGTTGACGTGAATAGCAACTTTTTTAGTTATTTAAAGAAATGGCCCTATATAAACAGGAATGGAATATAAAATGTCTTATTATCGGCTATAGGCAGTAGACACTTTGCACGTTCTATCGCGGTGGTCGCATATGTCCTTCCTTTCTCAACACGGAGGTCAGAAACATTTGTGTTCACTAACCTTAAAATGTTAAACCATCTATGAAGAAAATACCAGTATATTATTTTGTAAAATAAGCAAGTTTAAGGTCATTGCGTCAGAAAGCGATCCAAACCGTTCCGCGTTAAATCAGGATGACGTGATTAATTCGTTTGGTGACCACAAGCTACCGTACAACGTGATTGTAACAGTTCGATAGAGCTTTCTTTCTTCTGAACGGATCAGCGAGCCGCCACAGGTATGTAAAAATAAAACCAGTATAGAATTAATTTACAGTTGTTAAGTACTTAGAGTTATAATCCTATCATAAAAATCTAAACTCCTAAACTTGCATGGTTTCACAAATCTGTAAATCTATGTTCATGGTAAAATCATCAGTGTGGAACGAAGGCTATATTTGTATGTTACCTTATGTTCAGTGACCCTTAGATTCTGCTCGTACTTTATATGTTGATGCCTGTACATCATTTTATTTTATAGTTACACACAACGCTCTTTCTAACCATAGATTATCATTCAATACAATGGATTATCATTCAAGGGTTTGAGTAATTCCAACACATTCTTTCACAGAAATTTAATAACTATCCGCGTCTTTCGATGAGACAATTACGGTCTACTTCTCTCTTTCTATTGATATTTGTTTTGTAATGGAAATGGTTTTAACCTTGTCGTGGGTATATCTGCTTGTCAAAAGTGACCGTTCAGGTTATTTTTGCATTGAGAAAGATTGCTTGTTTGTGGTTACTGACGGTGCCAATTTTGACTGCTTTAGTGGTCATATGGAGAGGCGAAGTTCACAAGATGTAATGAATTAATCGACTCAGTGACTATGAAGATAGCACCGCTTAGACCGCCGAGATCATAATCGTCTAACTGGTTGAAACTTCCTGTTTTAGTTGCTTGTCTTAAATGTGTATTAGATGCAGGTTTAAATTAGTTTGGTTGAAGTGACCAAATTTTTGTTGCAGTGAAAAATTATTTAGTTAAATGAACACATTTCAAACAATCAATTAAATTGGCTTTTTATTACTAGTGAACTTTTGCGAATAGGTCGGTTTACTGCCGAAATAATGAATAAGAGGTGAAACGTTCAGACCGAAGTCCCTGCGTTAGAAAGTGAAAACCTAAATTACTTGGAGATTTTTATTTTCAAGAAATATTATGTTTTATTGTCTATGATGCAGAACAGCCTCGTATTTCTCACTTTATAAAGAAAATATAATTTTTATGTGCTATAAAATACTATAGGTTCATTATGACATTTAAAATGAGACCCAAATTACAAAGAGCATAGCGGCAACGGTATAACTAACAAAAGAAGCAAGTTAAATACCTATATGTTCTGCGTGCAAACCAAGAATTGGCTTGTAAAACATTTAAAGTAGCAAATGTAATGTAAAAGTAAAGCAGATGTATTTACAATGTATATGCGTGAGTGAAACATTCAATTGCATATAAAAGAACTCGTGAAGTTATAACAACTTACATTTATTAATTCATTTACTAAGGTGACCAGGCCAGCTTTAGCATAAGCGTAACATAACAGAAGAAGTGAAATCCAGATTGTTACGCCTATAGTCTAGTACGATGCATATTCACTACTAAAATATAGGCCCAGGTGGCCAGGCCTGTTATAGAGTTGCAAAGTAGACAATAGTCTGTACTTTTTGACTACTGGTACTGTATATAATATAAAGCATTGCAATTATAATTTAAATAAAATTATAATAGATGCAATACAAAGTTTGTATTAACATTTGTTATTCAGTAGTATTATAAAGCACATAATTTAACTGGTATAACTTGCATTATTTTGCTGCATTATTATTAGTCTAATTCTCAATTAGACAAATATGTCCACATCATTACTTCATTTACTAAATCACTTTGAATCCGTCTTGGAATTTATGCGGGTAATGAAATTTACGTCGGTCGGGATTAGGACCCACGCCCTTCGGCTGTCCGAACGAGTGCATTAACATTTTCACGAACAAGCTATTGTCCATATGGTGACGTCATTTACCTACAGACAATAAACGGTTGTCTGTAGATCTACCAGCTAATCAAAATTGAGAGTAAAATGCATAGTAATACTTTTTTCTCGTTTTCAAGGAACAGTGCACGACATTTTGAGAATGAGAACTGTTCCAGCGATCTTTGTCTTACTTTCAGTTCTAGTCGCTTTCGCGGCGACCAGCCAAAGTAGTAAGTGGGATCTTTCTTAATTTTTTGTCAATTTCTTAGTTTATTGTCAAGCTATTAACAGTTAAGTTGCTGATTAATCCTAGATCTTGGCAGTCAACGGAAAAGGATTGTGAGTTTCATAATGACGAGAGCAGTGACACCAGAAAAGAGACGATGGAAGGGACATTTGTATTCGAGTAAGTGTCTTAATCAAATCAGGTGGTTCGAAATGTTGATGAGATTTAATCCACTTATGCTAACAGAAAATTATCAAATAAAAAAAGGACAAAGCTGTTTCTTGAATATTACAAGATCGCGGATACTCTGATGCAAAAGCAGCGATAATGAGTCACACGTTCAACGACTGTTTATATTAAATTAAGGTTAGAATATTAGAGGTTGTCCACGATTTTATTAGTGGGATTTTAGCATATAAATAGCCAAAAATAGGCTTCCCGGGGGACCTAAAATCATTCTCATTCCAACCCCAACTTAACCTGGAGCGGGCAGTAGGTTGCGGGAGGAGGCATCAACACCTTCCCACCAATGGCTATCGCCTCGTGTTTTACACGCTTCTCTCGTGTTCTTCTCGCATGCCGGCCTCTGTCACTCTATAGAGGCACGGGCACACGTTCGTTTTATGATTTCTTATATATATATATAATTATTTCTTATATATATAGAATTATAAATTTGTATAACCAGGGAAGATAAGAACCTCGTTGTCAAGTATCTGGGCAATTATTAACTATACAGCGATCACGAGAATCATGGATCTATATAAAAAATATAGAATTTAAAGAGGTGCCCTAAATCATATATATGCCGAAAAACATCATCAAAATGAGAACAAAACTAATAATGTTTAGACCATTGTTCCAATGACCGCTCAGACAATCCTTTAGGCCACACCAATTTTATTTTGTGTTTCACGGGCCCGCCGACGCTAAAAATCCGAAAAACAGAATAAAAATAAAATTGAAAACTTACCTTTTATTTTTTAAATAAAAGAATAAATAAGTCAAGAGTCCAAAATAATAAAAATCTATAGTTCCGTGTTTGCCGAAGCTAATTCTTATGGCAAAATCGAATTTTAAAGACACGCTAAAAATCCTGAGGTTTTGCACATCTTGTTTGGATCGCATTGAGCAATGTTCATGAACCGGTAGCCTGTAGGCTCCAGTCCTCTTTACAATTATGCGCACTGTTCTGCAAGACGATCTGTGTGCTCTTAAACATGTCTGAAGCAATGGCTTACAAGTACTGATCGCTTTCAAGTTCTGATCACTTTCAAACTGTAGTTCGCTCTTTTAAAGTGACATTTAACATTGTATGTATATATAGCTGTAATGATCTCTTCAATAGTGCTCGGATGAATTTCTTCGGATGAATTTGAACATTCATGACTCGTCAATACAATTTTATTTTTATTTTTTTCCCCGCCTCCGATCCTGAAAAAAATGGGTTTCTGCCCGTGAAACACCAAATTAAATTGGTGTGGCCTTACCGTCATTCAAGATTCGTGAGCATGCGTCTGAAAACTTTGGTCCTAGAACTAGTACAGTGAAAGATTTTCAAAAAACGGCTTTAATTCTATTTAAAGGGGAACTGTACCCAAAAAATAAATTACTTGAAATTAAATTAAATTAAATAAAAAGCCTTTAAGTATAATGTTTAGAAATGTTAATAGTTTTACGGTATCTGCTCTTGTACTCGAGAAATAACGTTTTCATTCTCGTATTTTATGCTTCTGGACGCCGCCATTTTCGAGTTTGCACGACGGCTCAGACTCGAAGTCCAGCGGGGATTTATTTTCAATTTTGACGTCACTTGAGTGCAAGGAACAAAAGACAAGCACTCAATGACGTCAAAATTAAAAAGAAACCCCCGCTGTACAGCAATTTTGAGCCGTCGAACAAACTCGAGAATGGCGGCGTCCTGAAGCATAAAATACGAGAATGAAAACGTTATTTCTCGAATACAAGAGCAGATACCGTAAAACTATTAAAATTTCTAAACATTATACTTAAAGTGTTTATGCAGTGAAAAATTCAGTTGGAAATAATAATTGCCAATCTTGACAATCTCTCTAGTTCTTTCAAATAAGAGAGTTTATTTCAAACTGAATTTTTCACTGCATAAACACTTTAAAGACCTTTTTATTTCAAACTAATTTATTTTGGGGTACATTTTCCTTTTAACAATTAGATCATGAGCTCGAAATTTCTGTGAGATACAATAACCTGTTTACTATTCTCATTCTCACTCACTCGATTCCGTCTCGTGGGCCACTTTTTTGTTCTTACCACGTTCTGACGTCATCTGTGCATCTATAACTGAACAGACAACGGCAAAATGGGAACTATTTGTTAATTATACAATCACGTGATTTATATACGCATTTTCATTGGTTCTTGCCCATGATCTATTAAAGGACAGATATGATACATACATGGATGGCGTCAAATCACGTCAGCAGCTGTGTTTTTCTCTTTTCATGCCCCACCAACTTTGATAAACCTTTGGGGTTGTTTTTGATTGTATAAAACAAATAGATTCCATTTTTTGTTGTTTGTTCAGTTATAGATGCACAGAGGGCGTCAGAACGTGGTAAGAACATCAGTGACCCACTCGACTCCGTCTCGTGGACCACTTTTTTTTCTTACCACGTTCTGACGTCATCTGTACAGCAAAATGGAATCTATTTGTTAATTAGTAAATATAATTTCAGAGTTGAACAGAGGATTTCCATCGCTCTGATTGTTCTAGACTATAGCCGCAGTAACTCTGGTGTAATAAAGCTCTGTTGTTTGAACTAAACGTTCAAAATGGCTGCAGCAATGAAAATGTGCATTTAAACATTATGTATATAAGCGTTGTAAAAAACGTTTTGGCGAATAACTGGGCATATTATCGCGTTATAATCTAATGCAAATGCTGCAATCTGATTGGCTACGCTACTCGCTATCTAATTAATAATTAGACAACGAGCCTGAGTTGTCTATGAGCAGATAGTTATAAGAAGGTTTTTGATTGGATAACGCTACTATAGTGGTCCATCGCCAATAGACCACTAGTAGCTCAGTCAATCAGAATGCCGAATTTGCAATAGACCACAAGTTGGTTGATACTATAGATATCGAGTAGCGACAAGTGACGCAATAAAAATCAGATTGAAGCATTTGCATTAGACTACTAGTAAGTTTCTACTAATATATATTTCATCCAGAACTCCGCAAAGATGAAAGTCCTCCTCCCACCAACAACCAACTTTCGCCCAACCTATATGATGGAACAACTCCTCCACCTGGTGGAAATACTCCAGCAGCTGCTGGAACACGAGCCCCTCCCGGACTACCTCCTCCAGGTCAGCAAGCACCAGGTCAACCACAGTTTGGACCAAATCCATATGGTCAACCAAATCCATATGGTCAACCAAATCCATATGGTCAACAACCATTCAGACAACAACAATTTCGACCACAGCCATTTGGACAACCATATCAACAACAACCATTTGGACAACAACAACAACAACCTTTTGGACAGCAACAATTGAGACAACAACCGTTAGGGCCTGGTAAAGGGAAGAAACCACCACCAGGAGGAGCTGACAGTGGATGCGGCACAGCCACCGTGTGTGGTTCATTCAGTATTTCCAAGGAGGATCCTTCAAGTGTTATTAACCCACCTGCCGTGCTCATACCTCAGCCACAACAGCAACAGCAACAACCGTGTATGCCACAGATGCAAGGTTGTGGCGCCGGGGTACCCCCGCCTCCCATGTGCCCCTCTGTTTGCGGCAAGAAATGTGTTGTCACATGCCCACGAAACTGCTGCCCGAAGTCCGCCATTTCAGGTAGTGAAGGTCACACGACAGACTCTCAATTGCACGAGCCCGCCAGCGACGGTGATAAGTGTCCAGCAGTCTGTTCGGTTTACTGTGCACCTCAATGTCCGCACAACTGCTGTGGGCCGGGGGGCGGACGTAGGTCGTATATTACGCGACCCCGAGTTTTCCGAGCTAGTCAGCTTTCACCCCCAGCTATATGGGAGATCGAGAATGAAGCAGGAGATTTAAAACGCCATTAACAAAGTGTTATTACAATACGTAACATAATTGGACACCCTAGATAGCTTATCTTACAACCCCTCGCTTTCACTTTCGTCTAAAGTTAACTATATAGTTATAAAATGACTTCATTAAATTCTGGCATTTTTTTCAAATAGGCGTTTCCCCGTAAAATCCTGAATGGACAAATACCGACCATTTCCGTGCCCAAGATAAGACGATTAGCTGGACTCCTTAGATAAGCCTCTTGAGCGGAGCAGAACTCGTGTTAAATTCAAAATGAATGTACATTGCTTTAAATTTTCGCCCAGATTTTTATACTGGATGTATTTAGTGACGAAGGAACCTATTCTACTATATTTAGTATTTATTATATGGCTGAGCCGTGGATTTCAGCTCCGCACGCAATATTACGCACGTTAGTACGCTTTTTGCCGGATCGGTACGTTTTCGCGAGAACATCTCTGAGTTGATTTCAGTGAAAATAAGAGAGCTAGGTATATTCATTGAAAAATACCAAGAAATAAAAGGCAGTGGAACATTATTCAATATACATGGTGTTAAGGCGCATTTCCAGTCCTCGCACGAAGTTTGCTGCGGTTATGCAGCTCGTTGCGATAACTCGCGGAGTTTCAAGACTGATGGAACGATAGCCGAGATTTTTTAACAAACTTTGAGGTGTTTGGATATCCTGATCTTCATCAGGATATCCAAATCAGGATATTTAATACTGTACTCTTATGAGTGTTTCAGATATAGGTGAAAGTTCGAATTTATGTAATTTCTTCCTTCAATATCTATGCAAGTTAACCATCGACACGGTAATGATTTCTTTTGTGCAGTTTTCCATGAATTACTATTGATTATATTTTCAATGTTGACATAATTTGTTTTGATTGATTATATTTACTGCGAGTACTTGCCGCGAGTAAAAAATAGTTCAAAATTTCCAACTATTAGCTGCCTGCACGGGGGCTAAAACACTCGCAGCGAGTGCTAGCAGCGAGTTGCTTCGTTGCTTCGTATACGAGGACTGGAAATCCGCCTTTAAGAATGAAGTGAAATGTACTAGAGAAGACGTGAGATAAAACGGCAACATCTGAAGACGACTAACAGCATTAAAACAGAAAAGAAAAAGCCATATAATATATTCCTTATAATTAACCTCGTTTGCTTGGTCTGTTTGGGAACAGATAAATGTAAATGCTTTCGTATTTTCACACAGAAAACCTTTGGTAAATACTTTCCCATACTGACCTCGCTCTCGGTAAATAAGTCTTTAATATACTGTACACAGTTTTAACGATTTTGCATCAATAAAGTTATTTTTTAAAAAAGCAGTTGGTGGAATTGGAACAGTAAGACAGAATTAAATCCATCTTATCTTGAAGTTTAAACGGGCAAGTTTTGGTTACAGGTCATGCTGGTTTGTATATAATAAGTCGAAGTTAAATTACGATAGTTCGACTCTTTAAGGGCGTTTATAATTGCACATATAGGATATAAGAACACTGTCAAAAGACTGTTCAAAATCCCCAACATATCAGCTCTTGATATTTAAATGTATAATAATAAATTACGCGTGCATGAGATCGATATCGGCTGATGCTAATTCCGTCAAATTTTGTATGAGGACGAAATTATCCCAAATGTTTTTATTACGTCGAAAAGAGAACAATGGGTTAATTACATTTATTTTAATTCGTTATTGCTGTACGTATAAGAACAACCTGAGTCCTTACATCCTGGTACCTTCTGATTACCAGCTAGCTACGCGGTGATTGCTAGAAAGTGTACTTTAAAATAAGGGGTTTGTAGGAAGGTTAGTATGAGAGTTAATATTAGGGTGAGGGTTAGTATAAAGGTTTGAAAAATAACCCTAACCCAAAATCAAACCCTTATGCTAACCGTGCGTCACCTTAATATTAACCCTCATACTAACCGCGCGTCACCTTAATATTAACCCTCATACTAACCGCGCGTCACCTTAATATTAACCCTCATACTAACCTCTGTATTAACCCTGGAACAACTAGTTTTCAGTCTTTCCTCGGAAACTATACATTCTAGCGATCACCCTAGCTGCAGTATCTAATCACTACAGTTTTTTTGAGGAAGTTTGTATGACTCCAAGACTCCACGAGCGATAGATCGATCATGCACCTCCACCTACTCTATAAAAGGCGAGTTGGAATTCCGTCAAAACCGGTATCCGTTACTAGTGGTTTTCCATCCACAGCAATTGGTTCAGCAGCAACAGAGGATTTTGTTTTATTCGTTTTATTTGGAAGGACTTTTTTAACAGTTTTCCAAAAATTATTTGAATTACTCGAATTTTCTTCAATAATCCTTCTGTCATGGCCGGCTTTTGCTTTACGAATCATAGCAGTGGCTTGATTTCGCAACGTCTTAAATCTGCTCCAATCCAAGACCGCATTGGTTCCACGAGATCGTTTGAGATAATAATCTCTTTCGTTCATGACTTCTTTGATTTTGCTTGTTAACCATGGAATACCTCTACCATATCCGCAACGGACATAAATCCCTGTTTGAAATTCAGCCAAGCTCCATTTACGTCATCGCATTCAATTATATGTTCTCCCATGGGGTGTTCGACAAGTCACTATTGCATTTTTCTGGACAATAGAGGTCTTTCCTTGGAATAGTTCACGAGCTATTTAACAAATAGACAACAGTATGTTGCACTCGGAAATACTGAGTCTTCCAATCAAACAATGACTTGTGGAATTCCACAAGGAAGTTCATTAGGACTACTCCTATTTTTAATCTATATCAACGATTTTCCAAATTGTCCTAATGCATTAGAATTTAAAATATTTGCAGATGATACAAATGTGTTTGCCTCGGCAAACGACTTAAAAAGTCTCGAAACTCTTATGAATTCTGAACTTGGAAAAGTCAAGAAATGGTGCAATATAAATAAATTATCAATAAACCAATCTAAAACCAATTTTTGCAAATTGATGTTAAAATAGAAAATGGAGATGGCTCTTACCATTCCTTAGAAAGAAAAGACCATATAAAATATTTAGGTGTCATCATTGATGACACAATATCATGGAAATATCACATTTCATATGCTCACAAATTTCTCGTGGCATAGGTATTATATCTAAGTTAAGGCATTATTTATCTATAATACAGCTCAAGCAAATTTATTACAATCTTATATAGCCATACATATCATATCCTATAATAGCTTGGGGTACCTATAAATCACATGTACAGAAAGTACAAACAAAATAAAATCATTTTATAAGAATTATGTTTGTTGCTACTTCATTTGGCAAGGAAACGGAAAGTGCTCTTCCCTACTTAAAGGACATTGGCAACAAAAATTAAGTTTGTTTAATATGAAAGAACTCGTAAAATGATAGAGTAACATATTTTACAACTTTCCCGTATTTTACTTCATTTTTGAAATATTTCAGTTTGTTTGATATGTAAATGAGATGGTGTCTGACGTCAGGTGTTGGGTGGATAATTTTCACTCATTAAAATATTAGTTACATCTTCAAGTTTGTTCCACAAATTTACTTGAAAATGTGCGTACAACAACTCCCCATGATAATGAACGTTGTAAACTTAGCAATCACTGGGATATAATACTTTTTTAGTGAGTGAAAAATCTCTACCCTGCACCTGACATCAGAGACCATCTCATTTACATATCAAACAAACTGAGATATTTCAAAAACGAAGTAAAATACGGAAAAGTTGTAAAAGGTGTTACTCTATCATTTTACGCGTTCTTTTAATTATATCAGACAAACTTAATTTTTATTGCCAATGTCCTTTAAACATATTAGAAATTCTAACTGTAAATAACGTTTACCGCTTGTTTATGGCATAAAGGCCAACTGTCACACTTATTTGACAATTTTTTCAATAACACTAGATATTCGGCAAAGCATAATCTATATAAACCACGTGTGCGGAGAACGAACACTGGCAAACAAATGACTTCTTTTGCACTAATCGACCTTGGGAAGAACTTGCAAGTTACTTAAAATAATTAAATGTTTTTCTCTTCTCTAAAAAGACTAAATGTTATTGACTGTCAGAGCAATACCTGCAATAAAATAACAA
This sequence comes from Chrysogorgia sp. JL179-B06, assembly GCA_035772405.1. Lineage (NCBI taxonomy): Eukaryota > Metazoa > Cnidaria > Anthozoa > Scleralcyonacea > Chrysogorgiidae > Chrysogorgia > Chrysogorgia sp. JL179-B06. The sequence continues at coordinate 2,897,327 of JAYKKM010000047.1, forward strand.
CTTATTTATAATTTAACTTGTTATTACTCTTAATTATTTTCCCTAAATGATTGTTAGTTACCATTCTTAAGTAATTCTTCTCGATTTCCTTCATATCTCTTTATAATGTTTGTAATTAAAAAAAAACTGATGGCTAACTCGAAAACCTCACGGTTAATTCTTAGCCACCAAGCTCTAACATAAAATAATTTATATTTAACTACTTCTTTCTTTTTTTGTAAATAGTTATTTACCATTTCATTTAATGTTTTTATAAGTGAAAGAGCATAATAAAAGATTGTATTGTATTGTATTGTATATATGTGGTTTTTTTACAAAATAGCGTCATAACGTGAAAATTAAAACAAAAATCCTGTTGTATAGAAAATACGTGTGTGATGACATTTTCACTTAATTCTGTCAGTTCCTTGATTAACAATGGCACCCTAATTTGCCTGATTACCTGGGAAGTTGGTGATGTCACACCCGGAGTAAACCTGATGAAACTATTCTGTGGGTAGCCGAGTTTCCGCGGAATGCTTTATAAAATGGTCCGGTTCAATTGAAAAAGGAAGACATTCACAAAAATCGAGTTTCAAACTTATAAAGACATGAGGATGGCTAGATAAAAATTTCGCTTTACCCCCAGTTGTGACATCACACGCATATCGAAAATACATCCAAGATGACGGACAATGATTCACGTTAGCAACTAATACGCTTTTCAAGCATTTTTACAACCTCAAACTACTATATTCCGGCTATTTAAGTTACATACTTTGATTGAAAAGGTACATATTTTGTATTACCAATGTCCTTTAAAAAGTAGATTACTTTCGATAACTGTAAACTGTTCCGTTTAGATTAAGGTTTTAATTCACCAAACCAAAATTGAGTCGTGGATAATTGAGTCTCCATACATCTATATGAAGGATCATGACAAGCGCCAGTAACAACCAAACCATCTTGCACGCTCATTGTTGGCGCAGGTGTACTCAGCACTTGAGGAGTTCCTGTCATAATGAGATTCTTGACTTCTTGCACATTGCTATCCTGATTTCGTCCAGGAGAGCTTCTCTAATTACAACACTCTGCTTCCGATCTATACATGTCAAGGTATGTCAAAAGTCAGACAGTTCTTCCATTACGTCTCCTCTTGATACACTCCGATAGAGCGTCTGCATGTCGATGTCAAAATTCTGTAACCGCAGCAACATGCGTTGTAGTCGTTTGGGGGCAGTGTGGATGGGCTTTTTCCAAATCATTTCCAAAGGCTTGTGGTGCTGTCAATCATCACTTGTAGGCCGTACACGTACGTTACAAACTTCTCGCAAGCGAATACTATAGCCAAAAGTTCTTTTTCGATTTGTGTCTACCTTGATTCAGCCCCGACAGAGCACGCACGGGATCCATACGACCACACCCTGGGACGTAGGTTACCCATATAGGGAAAACTCTTCTTCTTAGATGGACTTTCTTTGCGTTCAATTTGAGGTTTACCTCCCGGAGTCTTTCGAGGAACTTCTTGAGGTGTTCGTCGTGCGATTTATTATCTTCGTCATAATTTTCTTAAAAATCCGTTGACGAGGAAATTTCGCTCCCTACTACCCTTCAACAATTTCATTGACTGTTCTCTGCCATACTTCCGGCGCGCTGTTGATTCCAAATGGCATCCTTTTCCAATGGTAGCGCCCAAAGGGCGTGTTGAAGATCGAGAGCATACTTGACGTGTGGGCCAACGCAATTTGATATGGAAACCACTCTTGGCATCCAGAACGGAGACGATACGTGCCTTGGGAAATCGTGTCGCCATTTCTTCTACGGTTTTGGTCGGATAGTGTTCTCGTTGGATGGCTTTATTAAGGTTGCGCGGCTCAATGCAGATCCTTAATTGCCCGTGACTCTGCGACCTTCGCGAGAACACCTTCATTCTCCAACCGACCGAGCTCCGTCTCTACGTTATCCCTTAATGCTACCGGTATCTTTCTTGGTGCGTTTCACCACTGGTTTCACGTAATATTTCAAAGCCGACAATGCGGACTGGACCGGATTCGAAGTCCGCGCAATTAGTTGCATTCCGAGGCGAAGCCGAGAACTGTAACTAATTGCAATTAAGGACTCGAAATCCGGTCCAGTCCGAATTGGAGGCTTTGAAATGGCATCAAATACGAAAACAAGTTCGTATTTACAGAGAAATTTGAGGTTGAAATCGTCAAAATCCTATGCAAATTAAGATCACATATCCAGTTGCCGTCACTGAGTTGATTTTCTTTGTTTTTGGTTCATGAATTATTAATGAGTATTTGCCGATAGTTTTATCAACATGTATGTGGTGCTTTCCGGGGAGCCTCCCAATTAAAAGCCTGGTGAAAACATCTTCGAATCGTATTCTCGAAGTATGGGGTCTTTTTCAACTTGACTATATCAACATCGACGACTCGCCGAACCGTGTCGCTTGCCATGATGCGTAAGTCCCAACCTCTCACTCGCAGCTAACGATAAGATTGTTTGTACCGGACTTTGGACAATCTGGAACAACAGTGTCGCTTTCTTTCTTCAGCGTTCAATCTTCAGCAAAGTCTTTTCCCTTGCTTTTTCTTCCCGTGAATTATGTTGAGTAAGCGTGTGTCCCGGCTTAAGCTTTCGACCGCGGCGATCGTAATTTGCGCAAATCAAATGGTAACACGTTACATGTTCAACCCGTGTCGATCAGCTGAAATGTCACTGGTTTGTCTGAGAATCAAAATGTCACCAACGCCTTGTCTTCCTTCGATGAACTCAGTCGATTTACTTAGTGTTCTGTCAGAGTGTTCACAAATTCATCTGAATCGCAACTGTTGTTGGAAATGTGATTTTTTTCTGCCTCACACCTTTACTTTTTTCTGGAGAATTTTTTTGTGGCACTTGGACGCGAAATGGCCTTACTTTCCACATGTCCTGCATTCTTTATCAGGTGGGATATTTTCCTTTCTCGAAGACGTACTCGTATCCACAATTTCGACACTTTTCGTTCTGTCGGTTGTTCTGTCTTTTCACCGTTCGTTTCCTTTCCCTTCCACGTATTGCACCCTCTCAGTTGAACCCGATCCCATCGTTTTAAGCTTGCAACACGGGTTAGTTCAGCCGTTTTCCGGCAAAACTTTGATCGCCCACTTCAAAGGCATCTCACTGTCTCTTAACATTCGTTCGCAACATTTCTTGTAAGCACACCCGTAAATTATTTGGTCACGGATCACGTCGTATCTAAGGTTTCCGTCATGGCGCTTATATATGAGTCGTCCTGGTTTCCAGTCGCCCTGGTTTCCGTAGTCGCATTTGGCGGCTTGTCTTCGTAATTCGGTGACCCACTCGTCAACCTCTTTTCGGTCCTGCCTCATGTCACGGAATTTATGTCTTTCGAAAGTGACGTTCCGTTGAGGTTCAAGAAATACGCTCGGTACTGGCGCCACTTTTTTCGGTCGTCTTCTTCGTCGAAAGTAAACTAAACCTGGCAAAAATCTTCCAGGCGTCCCGACCTATGCACGACTTCAACCGTACTTGTATTATCTCATGAGATTTTTCAGCCTATCCTATTGCTAATGACCAATAGCATCGAAAGATTCAATCCAATCGTCTCAGGATTCTCCTATCATGTACTTCTCCGGCTAAGGATATGCAAAACGTGTTTGCGGCTTGAAAATACGCTATCGTGCAGATTTCTATCCATGGTCCCCAGGGCCCAGACCGCGCACGATGTACCGAAAATAGCGATGTTTTGAACGTCAATAAAACCGAGGATAAAAGCACTTTCCCGTACCGTGATTAAAATATTCAGCGCATCACGAAGTACCAAAGTGGGTCATAAAAACAGAGTTAAATTTTTCGTTTCATATAGGGCCATAGGCACTTTAACTCTTTCCTGTCCGGCCCAGTCAAAAAGGGGTCATAGAAGACCCCGAAGTCGTCAATCGAAAAACACGTCACACGGTAACACAAGATTAAAAATTGAAATTCGACAAGTGCCAGGCACATGAGATCCAAACAATTTTACATTTACGCTATTGAACCATGGCATTTATACATTTATTTAAGTTTCTTTAACCGCGGTTGCCTAATCGCGGTTGCCTAATCGCAGTGAAAATCGGTAAAAATCTAATCACCTCGCAAGCGAGGACGCGAAGCGGCGTCAGGGATCCATTTATCACCGAAAGACAGAGCGTTTTTGGCAGACAAAGCGTTTTTTACGAAGGGTATACACGTTAATTTGTAATAGGTAATAGGTACGTATATGTTATGTATGGCTCGGTAATTCCAAATCTGTTTTCAGCTGAATTGAAAACGGTTGAATATTGATCGAGATAACGTTCAAAATAATATACGACGAAGCGGCCGCCTGATTGCCGACTAATTTCTAAGTACATAAACCGTTTTCACAAAGGGTATGATGCGCGTTTTCGTAATATAATAAACACGTATGTTATGTAATTCCAAATCTGTTTTCTGTTTTTTGTTGTTTTTTTCTTCTGTTTTTAATTAGTAAATAATTAATTTTTAATTAGTAAATGTATATATTTGAACAAATAATGTAATCCACACACATCCCTTTTAGTTGACGGGGCTAGCGTGTGATTTTAAATAAAGTTTACCTTACCTTACCTTACCTTACCTTACCAATTACCTTACCAATTACCTTACCTTACCAATTACCTTACCTTACCTTACCTTACCTTACCTTACCTTACCTTACCTTACCTTACCTTACCTTACCTTACCTTACCTAGAATTGAAATCGAGTAAATATTAGCCAAGATAACGTTAAAATCTACGTACGACGAAACGTCCGAAACAGCAGCAGTAGTGACGTCACACGTTAGAGTCGTCGATAATATCGATATCTTTTTGGGGGTGATTGGATGCTTAGCTGTGGAAATATTACTGATATTTGAGAAAGAGTCAACTTCTTCCTCTGAAAGCGTGATCAGTAATTTTTTTATCTACTTTATGCCAACTCTAACGTGACGTCAAAGAGGTCAAAGAGGTGATTTGACCGCGCGATAAGGTGGGACAAAATTGGTGTAATTTTTCCACGTTTACATAAGAAATAAAGCACTTTCCTTTGTCGTGATTTAAAAATCGATACCACCATAAGATTCAGCGCACCAAGAAGTAACAAAATTGGTAACAAAACAGAGTATAGAATTTTTCGTTTCTTAGGGCCGTAACAATGCTTTTATAAACACTGCGTACATATATAGGCTGTGGATGATTGTTAAAAATAACTAAGCCTATTGCGCTAGCTGTCACGAAGTATGAAAGTCAGATTCTTTAACTTTTTAATTTAAAACTCTCTTTAATATTTTTGTAAAAAAGTCCATAGATATTCGGGTCGGCGTTAGATCATATTCAGCTAACGTACAGTCCGCGTCTTTGAGACGATGTTTTTAGCTGCATATCGCGATGTGTATGGTTATACTAAAAACATCGTCCAAATGACGCGGACTCCCGCGCGGCCGCGGATGCTTGGGTCTGGGTACGAGAGTCGGGATCGATGTGGTAATGGCGCCGAGAATCGCAATTCTTCAAAATAAATTTTAACGCTGAAATAAAAGAGTTTGACTTGAGTTTATTTGCGTAGAAAAAAGTCCGACAGTCGTTCCTTGCAGGGAAAAAAGGGAGGAAAAAAAGGGAGGAAAAAAGAGAAGAAAGAAAGTAATTTTGTCAAAACGGTAGGTCCCACCGAGACTTGAACTCGGATCGCTGGATTCAAAGTCCAGAGTGCTAACCATTACACCATGGGGCCTTCCTTGAGTGCGAGGTATATAAATATGCTATATAAATATTCGTTTGCTCTAGCTAATTGTTCGATATGATTCAAAGGAAGAGTCAAATGATAAATATTCTTCTTTTCCTTGCTCTTTTTATACTAAAACGACTCGTCACGATCATTTCAAGCAGGCTACAATGGTATTCGCATGTCAAAGAGACTCTTATGAAACGGAATATATGACAAAAGTTGTTTCCTGCAAGGAATGTAGACTTGGTAACGATAAAGTCAATGCAGAATACGAAGTTATTTTAGAAGACACTATTCTGTTTCCAGAAGGAGGTGGACAGGTGACTATACCTGAGCTATTATTAAAATGAAAATACCCTTAAAATTAAAATTTGGTGCCTGGTCTAAATATAAGCTTAGTGTGTCTCTCCTTACTTTCCCCCAACTAGGATATTAATACTGATATGAGAGCATGAGATGTGTGACTTTGACTTTTAAACTGTAGATACATGAATATAGTGTATATGGTATTCAGTAGTACAATATCTACAGTATAAAGTCAAATATTTCCATTTATACTGTAGATACATGTATATCTAACAAAACATAAGCCTTTGTCTTACCTTTGATAATCCAGTTCTACATTTGCAGAAGGCCATCTTAATCTGATTAATTGGCCTAATTGCATGTACTTATTATGGTATATATCATTAATATTAGAGAGGATTTAATATAGTCAAATACATATATGGAAAAAGTGACTGCCCCAACCGGGAATTGAACCCTGGTCTCCGAATCAACGTTTCGGCGCTCCTATAAACCTTTGAGCTATTGAGACACGGTCAGAACAGTCGACTAGTGATTTCTCCATGATGACTCAACACCAACAGGCAGACATTGCATCTACCATAACCATAAAGTCAAGATGTCATGATACAATGTCTGCCTGTCGAGTGAATTTAATATGTATATATGGAGAAATCACTGAATGTTTTGACCGTGTCTCAATAGCTCAAAAAGGTTAGAGCGCCGAAACGTTGATTCGGAGACCAGGGGCAGTAATTATATATATATATATATATATATATATATATATATATATATATATATATATATATATATATATAACAAAATACAGTCGAACCCCTATTTTAAAGCGGCCACCATCAGGGATCTGCGAAGTGGCCGCTTAATAGGGGTTGGCCGCTTAATAGGGGTTGGTCTAGGAATTTGTCAGAATTAGCAAAAGATGTTGTGGAAATACACACACAAATACACAATACCTATCAGTATAAAAAATAACTGTTATCATAGCTAAAATAGGCATTAAGTAGACTACACTAACATCTAAAACGTAAAATATTAAAATACATAAGGATAAAAAGATGCTGTTTATAAAATGTACCAATATTAAAACTACTAAGAAAATATGTCCGAGGGAGTACGGTGGCCCAGAAGTGTCACAACACAATTCAAAATTCGCAACACATTTCAAAATTCGCAACACATTTCAAAATTCGCAACACATTTCAAAATTCGCAACACATAATTTCAAAATTTGCAACACATAATTTCAAAATTCGCAACACATTTCAAAATTCGCAACACATTTCAAAATTCGCAACACATAATTTCAAAATTTGCAACACATAATTTCAAAATTCGCAACACATTTCAAAATTCGCAACACATTTCAAAATTCGCAACACATAATTTCAAAATTCGCAACACATTTCAAAATCGACAACACAAAAGGTAAGTACTTCATGTATGCCTATTATTATGTATCAAGGCGGGTTAGGGGGAGGGTAGTATGTAGCATATAGTATGGTGAAGTACGCTGCAATAAGGTGGAGTAGTGTACAGTAGGGTGTATTAGGGTGCAGTAGACTGCAGTAGAGTGCAGTAGACTGTATTAGGGTGCAGTAGGGTGTATTAGGGTGCAGTAGACTGCAGTAGACTGCAGTAGACTGAAGTAGACTGCAGTAGACTGCAGTAGACTGAAGTAGACTGCAGTAGGGTGCAGTAGACTGCAGTAGGGTGCAGTAGACTGTATTAGGGTGCAGTAGAGTGCAGTAGGCTGTATTAGGGTGCAGTAGACTGCATTAGGGGGCAGTAGAGTGCAGTAGACTGTATTGGGGTGCAGTAGAGTGCAGTAGACTATTAGGGTGCAGTAGAGTGCAGTAGGGTGTATCAGGGTGCAGTAGAGTGCAGTAGACTGTATTAGGGTGCAGTAGAGTGCAGTCTACTGCAGTCTACTGCACGCTACTGCAGTCTACTGCACCCTACGGCACCCTACTGCACTGTACTGCACCCTACTGCAGTGTACTGCACCCTAATACACCCTACTGCACCCTAATACAGTCTATTGCACTCTACTGCAGTCTACTGCACCCTAATGCTACTCCACCTTATTGCAGCGTACTTCATCATACTATATGCTACATACTACCCTCCACCTAAGTCCTAACCCGCCTTGAGACATAATAATAGGAAGTACTTACCTTTTGTGTTGTCGATTTTGAAATGTGTTGCGAATTTTGAAATGTGTTGCGAATTTTGAAATGTGTTGCGGATTTTGAAATGTGTTGCGAATTTTGAAATTATGTGTTGCGAATTTTGAAATGTGTTGCGAATTTTGAATTGTGTTGTGACACTTCTGGGCCACCGTAAGGGAGCGGTACTACAAGTGAACTCATTTATAAGAGGTTACCACGAATATTTGGATGTCTGGTTGCCAAATATGGACGATGAATATCACCTGAAACGAGAACCAGGTAACAAGATGGATCCAAATGCTGTGGCGATTGTTCGATCAGTTCCACGTGGGCGATCTCGTGAGGAATTTGCTCCGAAACCGAACCACCTGAATGAACTGGGGGATGATTCTCAAGTTCTTGGACATGTCCCGAAACTAATGGCAATATGGCTAACTAAATTTCTCAAGAGAGCAACAAATAATGGCAAAACAGTTGTTAAGCGAAAACGTCTTAACAGAGGAGGTGGCTATGGCTTGGAAGTTCCATGTGAATACCACTTTATGGGAGACAAAATGTCCATTGAATGGTTAGCATCGAAGCTTAAAAAAGAAGGATTTGACTTTACACTTAGCTAGAGACAATGGATGTTTTATCAGTTTTCATCACCTTATGAGTCCTATCTGTCATCACTTTTTTCAAAACCTTTGTTTTGTATTAAAACTGTGTATTAAATTTTTGGTGGCCTCTTAATAGGGGTAAAAACGTGTTATATTATATGTTATATTATATATATTATTAGTGCTAGCTGTAAACTCGTACCCAGACTCCACCCTCTGTTTGGTTACTATAAATAATCTATGACAAGTTGTGACAAAATCTGTTTTAAATATACTGTAAACTATTAAAATGAAATAAAAAATAACTTACACGAAGAGTAGCTGTTGTCTTTGTTGCTTTTTGTTACCAATTTCAAATAATTTTGGTAAATTTATGCGAGTTTCGAAACCCGGTCTGTGACCCGGTCCTACGGCACTATACATACATATTTAATTGAGAATATCACTTTCAATAGTCCATGATACCGCCACTTCGTGGTTCGAGGAACCGGTATGCGAAAATCGTGCATCCACGTTTTGTATCTTCCTCTCTTTCGTGAAGTTGCTAGCTCGAATGAAAGCTGATATGGTCTCATTTGCTACAGTGACATCAGGACTCAGTGGAACAGATTTCTGTGTCAGGTGTGGTATTTATTGTTCTGTGATTCGTCAACACTTGATACGTGTGATCATGCTTTGATTTTCAAGCATCGCGCTATATTCAAAACTGACAACTGCGATCTGCACGTATATTTTTACCGAACGAAACAAGATTATTTGTGATAATGGAAACTTCTAACAAATGGAGAACTATTGGAAAACTGAAAGGTAAGGTTCAAAAGAAAGTGATTTTAAAATCCGTCAAGGCAATAGTGTGTTTTGCCAGTCCTTGGATAATAAGAGTTGAGTTAACATAGCATATTAATTCTGCTCTATTTTCTTCCCGAAAGATTACTCCGCCGTTACAGTTTAAAGAACTGAACAAGGTTTTAGGAACTACTCAACAACTACTGTCAAAGTGGTTTGAAGGAAAATACCTGGGACTGGTATTTATCCACGTGCTCCCAGTCTGGGAGCACGTGGATAAATAAAACCGGTGAGCCAAATACTTTCATGTATACAGTTTGTGATAATGAATATTATATGGAATAGACCCGGAGCGAGGGGAATTCGACGAAATATTACCCGAGGGATGATATATCATTCGTTCGAACGCACTAGCGTTCGTACGGCAGTCTACTAGCGTTCGAACGGCTAGCTACTATCGTTCGAACGTTTGTGAAAGTCGACGAATTCCCCGAGCGGAGGGTCTATAAATGATATATTATAACGAAACAATCTTGAATACGGTCTTGAAACGTCTATAGAAACGTCTTGGCTCGTCTTTCGCAAGTGGCATTTAGTTTCGCGCGTGATACTCGAGTCGAATTCCCCACCACAGAGGGGAATACACTATATTATTATTCCCCTCCACAGCGGGTTCTTAACAAGATTCCTGTGCCATCTAGAAATTTTTTTGGACAAATTACTAGTAAATAATTAAATATTTAATAGTTAAACATTATTTGAGAGTTGTAGTTAGAGATTTTTTAATACCAGTAAGTCCTCTTGATGCAAAAAAATTCCGATAAAAATGGTTTAAGTTGGTACGCAAAAATTTCTGTGGCACTGGTATATTAAGGGTGTGCAAACTCCGGTTTATCAGCTCCGGCACCGGCTGCAGCTCCGGCTGCAGCTCCGGCTGGTTTACAGTTCTTACATTCGGCTCGGCCCTGGCTCCGGCTCAACCTAGGCTCTTCTTTTAGGCTCTTCTTTTAGGCTCATCTCCGCGTAAAAAACAGCGAGCAACCGCGGGGTGTCTCATATCTATTTTATCTATTTGACAACTGGAAATATCAGCGCAATGAAAACGTTTCTAAGTTTATAGAACAACCAAATAAAAGCTACTCCGATTCCCGAAATACAGAGTACAAAGTGCTAGGTATTTTTCAAAATTTTGTATTGTTAAATGTTATGAATGCGAGACGAGCAATGTTGCCAGGAAGAAGTGCACAACGTTTCTTCGAAACGATGTTCCTCGTCAACGAAAAGACTCGAAGGATGGTGGGCAAGAAAGATATGATAGAGCAAGACTTGTCACAGCAGGCCATTCATTTTTGTGGTGATACCGGCCAATACACCAGTAACTCGCAAGAATTTATTTTGCCATCTTGAGATCAGATATATAGTTTAATATTTCCGTGTCGTGTTCAGAGAAAAATACCATAGTTTTTTGAATTATCATAGATGTATTTTTGGTCATTTTGATGCCAAGCTCACACTTCACTATATATCAATCACCGCCAGAGATAGCCGGATCCCAACTCCGGCCTCCGGCTTTTTGGACTGGAAAACGCTTAAAAACGCCGGAGCTCCGGCGCCCAGCTCTATGGTATACTATGCCTTAGTTTATATCAGTACAGACTTTAAATTACCACCACTTATATCATTAACCAAGCTTAAAAGTCGCTGAAGATATATATATTTGACTACAGAAAATGATTGTAAAATTATTTCGGCAACATTGAATATCCTAATTGCTAAATAATACTGCTTGACGTTGGAAAGAATATAATAATTAATTTTCCATCGCAAAAATTGGTTATGGTGTGCGCTAATATTGTAGATAATTTTAGGTTAAACAGATTTTTTGTCAAGAAAATTATTAGATATTTTTAATAACACAGCTACCTTTATTTTTCAGCTCATTTGTGCACTTATTTTGATTGGGGGACTCAGAGTTGTATTACAAGCACAAACAAAAACCATGACAGAATCGAATGGATTTCTCTGCAAGATTCCGATACAAGATTGCGCCAAAACAAATTTGCGCCAAAGCAAATTGTGACGCGTAAAACTCGAAATGAACCGAAAAGTCCCGAAAGGTGGCGCAAAAGGCCACGAAAACAAGACATATTTTCGATGCAAATGAAATAAAAAAAATTTGATGCGGCCGGAGACGATAAACTACTATATTGTTTTACTTGACCTTATTTTACTGATAAGATAAGATAAGATAAATACTTTATTTAAGGAGGGTAACACATTACATCAAGAGATGATAAACTTGTGGCCCTCAATAACAATAGGATAATTAATACATTTTAACAATACACAATAAACTATCGGAATAATATAAAAATATAAAGACATTATAAATGATTACAAATCTAGTATGCTATAAGGGTTAAGAAGTAGTCATGTTGTTTATAGCAGATTTAAAAAGTGATGATTTAAAAAGTTTATGCGATGAAAGTTTGCGCAAAGATAACGGCAGTTTGTTCCAAGTTTCTGCTACTGACACAGAAAATGATCGCCCACCTTCTTTCTTCCTTTTAATTCTTGGTTGACAGATTGTGAGTTCGCTGTAGCGGGTTTGTCTTTCGTGATGTTCTGAGTTTGTTGGTAATAAATCAGTTATATAGGACGGACAACTACCATAAAGGCGATTATGGCAAATCATAGTTTTCCGAATCTCTACTTCGTCGATGAATGGTATTGGTATCCAACCAAGTTTTGTGAAAAGGGGAATACTACGTTCTCGGGTTGAGACACCTAAAATAGTTCTTGCTGCTCTCTTTTGCAATTTTGATATACGGTCAAGATTCTGTTTTGTTGTATTTGACCAAACAATACTCCCATACATCATGACGGATTTCACCGTGGCATTATAATAAGCAATACGTTCTTTTAATGGGAGGTATGGCCTTAATTTTTTGAGTAGCGCGATACGTTGAGCCAATTTGCAACTTAATTTATCTATATGTTTCGTAAATGACACTTCATCGTCGATAATAATACCTAATAGTTTCTGGGAGGAAACTTGCTCTATTTGTTTGTCATTTAAGTATATATTTATGGGCTTATCTTCATTATTTAGTTTCTTTCCGAGTCTTTTTCCAGTTACTAGCATTGTTTTCGTTTTGGTGTGACTAAGGACCATCGAATTCTCATTAGACCAGGTGTTTAAGTTAGAGACATCTTCTTGTAAGTTCCGTCGAAGGATAGAGATATCAGAATAATGGCTTGATTGAGTTAGTGTAGTGTCATCGGCAAAAATATCGATCGAAGAGTTGATTGATTTAGGGAGATCATTTATAAAAAGGATAAAAAGTAACGGGCCTAAAACTGTTCCCTGTGGTACCCCGCATTTGATTGATGTCATTGAAGATGTTACGCCATTTACTGCCACGTATTGATGCCTATCGAGTAAATATGATTGAAACCAGTTGATGGTCTTTTTACTCAGTCCGTATGATTGTAATTTATTTAATAGTAGCTGATGGTTGACCAGGTCGAAAGCTTTTCTAAAGTCCCCAAATAGCAATCCACTAACTTTGTCTTTATCAAGGTCTAGGAGCAGCTGATCTACGATTTTAATAAGAGCTGTCTCTGTGGAATAACTTTTCCTAAAACCGGACTGTAGATGATAGATTAAATTTTTAGCCTGAAGCTCTTCAGTCAAAAAATTGTGAATGTGTCTTTCTATAATTTTTGAAAGGATAGGCAGGATGGATATTGGCCTATAGTTGTCAGGGTCTGCTTTGTCTCCATCTTTGTATAAAGGGACGACTTTGGCTGTTTTCCATACACGAGGGAAAGTTTCGGTATTTAAGCAAAGATTGAACAGTTTTGCTAACGATGGAGAGATAACACTGGCTGCCGCTTTAAGGACTTTGACGCTTATTTTATCTGGGCCTGTTGCTTTTGTTAGAGGAATATCCTTTATTAACTGCTCAACCGCCGAAATTGTGATGTCAGGGATGTCGAAAGATGAATCATTATACGACGGCAGATCTGGCTGATTTGGGTTGTCAATATCTATAAGTTTACTTGCCATGTTGGCAAAGTTCTGGTTAAGTGTATGAGCTATTTCTTCATTCTTTGTCAGCAGAGTTTGGTTAATTAATATTTCTTTAACTCGAATTGGGTCATTTGCATTACCCGATAAAGTCTTTAAAATTTGCCAAAGCTTTTTAGGGTTTTTGCGGTTTTCAATGAGAGATGATTTAAAATAGATTTGTTTAGCATTTTTGATAGAATAGTTAATTTTGTTTCTAGTATCTTTGACTTGTCTCCAATCTTCTGCTGATTGGGTAGCTTTAGCTCTCTTTAATAAAAATTTCCTTTTTCTCATTAAGATAGTTATTTCCTCTGTAATCCATTTGGGTTTAATCTTCTTTTTCACGCGTTTTGTTCTTAACGGGGCGTGTTGCTCAAGGGCATCGTTAAAAAGAGAGTACCATGTATTTGTAATGTCGTCGATATCATCGAAAACAAAGGCAGTGTCCCATGGTATTTCATTTAAGGTTTGACGGAATTTATCTTCATTGAAATTCTTCATCTCACGGTACGTTATTGAACAATGCAACTGCTTGTTAATCGCAGATGGATTCTTGAATTGGCGTAAACAAATTATAGGAAGATGGTCTGAAATGTAAATATCTCTGGTCGAGGCTTTCTGTAAAGTATTAGGTTTGTTAGTCCAAATATGGTCTAAGCATTTGCCACTAGTTGGCCGTGTAGTCAGATTAATAATCTGAGTAAACGACAATGAATCAAACAGTTTAACTAGGCGGTGACGGCTAAAACCACTGTCAAAATAATCTATATTAAAATCTCCAAGAATGATAGTTTCCATAGCGAGTAGAGAGACATTTTCAACATTTATCCCGAGTTTCGTATCTAATTCCTTCGATGTATTTGGTGGACGATATATGCCTCCGACAATGAGTTTTCTCTTTGATTTAAACGGTGATAATTCAATCCACAAAGCTTCAATTTCCTTATCTTCCAAATCGACACGTCTCTTTACATTTATTGTTTGGTTGACATAGATTGCAACCCCGCCACCATTGTTTTGATTTCTATCTCTACGAAATAGTTCATAACCGGGGATGTTAAAAATATTCGATGGTATTTTAGGGTTCCAAAAGGTTTCGTTTATAACTAAAATGTCAAGGCGTGTTTCGTTGTAGTCTGGGCCCAGCATCTCTAGTTTTACCTGTTCCAATTTTGAGTCATTGAGGTGGTTCACGTTCCATTGAGCCAGTCGAAGGCCTCGACTTGGAAGGTCAAAATGACCATTTGTTTGCGTATGGAGACTTTGGCTGGGACCAGGATTAGGTTGTACATCGCCACACGTCGCCAACGAAACACACTGATGAGAAGTGGACACCAATAATGCTATCATTGCATACTTCAGGGTAATTACAATGGAAGATCCAATCTTGGCCTGATTCACTTCACGAACTGTCTTCTTCTTTGTGTCACGACTAATTCTTGACTTGACAGCCTCAATAAAAATCGTCGAGATGATTCTCCCGACAAGGAACTGTTCCAGTCTATCGTTTACATGATGCTCTTCAAAAGGATGAGTGATTGTTGGGTTAAATATTAATAACCAGATCGTTATGAATAAAATCGGAGCTGAGACGCATAAGGCACGTCTAGTCGCCATGACAGATGAACTAATTCAATTGAGCTAATTCAATTGAACTAATTCAACTGAATTCAACTGAGACATTAATATAAATGTATCATTGTTACTTGTACTGTATATCATATATTAACATGTTTAACATATTAAATTTTAACTATTTTTTTGGTCTTATATTAATAATAATAATAATAATAATAAAAGACGTATTAGGAGCATTATACAATAGTCTCAATGCTCTTAAAACAATATAGTCTTAATTTTACTTATAAAACTAATTACAGTTTCATTATAAGATAAAGCCTATACTACATATATTACCACTATAAACAAAAAACTATTAATTTTAAAAAAGAAAAGTCTTAAGTGCTGACTTAAAATTACTTAACATATCAAAGCTTCTAATTTTCTGTGGTGATGAATTCCACAATTTTGGTGCCGCCACCGAGAACGCTCTGTCTCCATGAGTCACCGTTTTGGATTTTGGCTCAAGTAGCAAATTTCGGTCAGATGATCTCAAAGCACGAGTAGGTTTATATTTAGTTAGCAAATCAGTAATATAAACAGGCCCCCTCATATTTTCTGATAGGTTAGGCTATCTGCTATCTGCCATCTAATCATCATCGTGATCCATCTCGTGCTGAATATTTGATTTGAGTCTGCACTGCATACATACATACATAATTTATTGATAAGGCAGGTCAAATCGAGGCAACGAAAGGCTGGTGTGGACCTGCCATTTAGGTCTAACTATTATTACAAAAATAGAACATATATTACTTAATTACTATATTATAAAAAAAAACGATTAAAAATACAGATTTTTTAGAATTTACTATGCACGCTTCCTTCTCGAACTGAATCGAGTCTATTTTCTTTGAAGCGAGTTTAAGGTGTTCTTCTTAAACAGTTCGAGTGAAGTTGCATTTCTAATGTGTTCTGGGATTATGTCTTCCAAACCAATGGACCTGTGTACTTTACACTATTTCTACCATACTCAGTGTTAGGACTTATTACTCTAAAGTAATTTTTTCTTCTTAATTCATATCTTTTGTTCTCCTGAATTTTAAAAATATCCACAAGTTGTTCAATAGGCAAGATATTTTGATGGACTTGGTACATGATAGACGCAAGCCTCCGCTTGTATATATAGCTCAGAGGTTTCCATTTTGCAATCTCAAGTATGTCTGAGTCTGGTGTTTCTGCAACAGAACTAAGCAAATATATTTGGACATTGAAAGAAGGGAATATTAATTACATCCTATCATGGAAAATCCTTGCAAGGGCCACGTCATATACTAATGTTAGTAAACGGTGCAATTTATGCATAACAGAAAAATACTTTATTATAAAACAACCACACCTATGCACATTAAATAGTAGGAACGAACTATCGAGTACATGCCGTCACGCAAACAGATATTTGTTAAAGAGTATGAAGCTATATGACGTCACATAGATCAGTGTATTTAAGTAGGTTAGTTAGTCAGCACATTTTTACACCTGATGAGAGAGTGCTCTTGGGAACACTCTTGAAACAGATTTGTAGTGTTTTATGTGTAAATAGTTATTTTTATCCAGTTTTAACTTCATGTATATATATATATATATATATATATATATATATATATATATATATATATATATATATATATATATATATATATATATATATATATATATATATATATATATATATATATATATATATATATATATATATATATATATATATATATATATATATATATATATATATATATATATATATATATATTCTAATAAAGCCTGTAACACATATAAATTATATGACACAACATACAGGTTTTATTTTCAAGTAATTACTGATTAGTCAACTATAACTGTTTTATATAACTATTTGGTAGTTAGTATTTTACATATAGATATACAGTGTAGTTTGTTTATTGATTTTGTTAAGAATCTTATATATAACACAATATTTTGGCAGGATAATACAGGATCTTGGCAAGATAATACAAGATCTTGGCAAGATAATACAAGATCTTGGCAAGATAATACAAGATCTTGGCAAGATAATCCAAGATCTTGGCAAGATAATACAAGATCTTGGCAAGATCTTGGTTCAAGTATTAGTGCATTTGTGGTCAGTTTTTCTATACACTTTCCGATAATTCGAAAGAAGAGATTCCTTGCCGTGTCCACTGAAGCTAATGAGATCGAGATACTGGCTAAAAACACTACGGCAGTGGTGGATCCAACTGACAAGCAAATAAATATGGTGGACATCCTACAAAGACTACAAGCTACGCTAGCGAATTAAACCATATCCTCGAACCACAATGAACCAAGACGGATTCACCCTTATTTATACAAAGGATAATAATTTAACACTTTTGGGTAGCGACATACTGTAGTCATAATTCTGATTTATTTTAAAACATTTTATTTTACATACTAATTTGTGAACATTATTATTTAAACACAGAAATTCATATAATATTATACATATTATATATACAGTAATACTTCCAGAGAGACACTGTGATTATTTTAAAAATAGTTCTTATTTTTAACCAGCCTCCTCTGCAGGCAACTCTGTGCGGGCTGATTTGTAGTCCCCTAGCCCACACTGCCCCAGCCTGAAAAATCAGCCTGCACAGCTGGGAAGACACAGAGTTGCTTGTTAAAAGAGACAATAAAACCTCTACCCTTTGTATTGAAAGACCAAAGGCAGGATAATTCTGCCATAATTGACCTCCTGCTCGGGAGGCCTTCACCAAACACCTTCAACATGTGTCAACATTTGGAGGACGTTGAAAATGGTGACTACAGTACAATTATCTAAACATCTGCTACCATTAGGAAAATGCACCTCAGTTAATGCTAACTTTTTGGGGAGATCTGCAGTCCAGTTATATCACAGTGGTCAGTGCTTGCTTGTGAAATAATGTACCTAATTGTTACTTTTATAAGCAAGTACACTATACTGTATTACATACTGTATGAATCAGGATGTGAAATTGTCTGGTTTTAGTGTGCAAAACATTGGTGACCCAAGGTCATCTTAGCTTGCCACAAAGAATGCCTATATGAGTTAGACAAGGAGGGATATCAGGGCCAGGGCTTGCTTGAAATGCTGTAATGTGTTGCACTAGTATACAGTACATGATGTACTGTAATTATCACACACTGTGCAGCTTAGATTGGCCAATAACCTTGTCAAGTCAAAGGAAATTCAGAGAAATACATGGATCACATTTCTCAAATGAGAAAGGGATGAAGAATGTATATTGTAAAAAGCACTATGTTTAGTAGTACATGTATGTAGAAAAACTTAAAAGTGCTGCAAAGTTGGTCTACATATACAGAACATTTGGTCTACATGTACAGACTGTTCGGACGGATTCAAAAATGTATTTTCCTTTCGTACCGCGCATGCTGCTAATTTATATATATATAACATTAAGTAAAAAGGAAGCCCAAATCTTATAAGCCTTTTGGTTTCTTTTTGGACTACCTTGCCAGTTATTTATGTTTTTGTCTATAAATTTTGACATTTATTGCTGGTAAATAAAATTGACTTCACTTGACTTAAATAATGCAGGATTGTAATTGCCAATCTGACATTATTGTAGATATTCCTTCTTTTTCTAATTCAAATATTTAATTTTTTATGTGGAATTACCCTCTTCATCTCATATATAAATATAAATTAAATTTGGATGGCAGCCAAGTGATAAAGGAATGGTAAGATTTTCATGCATACAAGACGTTAGATTTTTCTAAGACTTAAGATTCATACTCACGAGTTAATTACTCACTTAAGACTTTTCTTTTTTAGAATTAATAGTTTTTGTAGTTATCATTGATAGAGCATATAATGCTCCTAAAATGTCTTTATTATTATTATTATTATTATTATTATTATTATTATTATTATTATTATTATTATTATTATTATTATTATTATTATCATATAAAATCAGTTCAAACTACCTGTAAAAGTGAGGTTTATCATTGTAAATTAATTATTAATTATCAATAAAATGAAGTTTACATTATTATTATTATTGCTTGGAAAAACGTATAATAGCCACGTCTAATACATTTTCCATACTCATACAGGAGGACATATACCTGTACAGTCAGCTATTTGTACAGTAAATTATTATGATTACTGGATGAGTACACCAAAGCTAATGCATTAGCATTTATTGTCACTGAAAAACCTCTTTAGGGAGTGATTAATAAACTTATTCAATGCATGAACTGAACTCAGTAGTCTAGCTGCCTGTATTTTAGATTAATATGCTTCTTTATTAAGATAAATGGTATTCCTGTGCTGCGAGTAACAAGACGTGGTGGAACAGCTGTCCATGTAGTGGGTACTGTCATTCCTGAAGGGACTGTTGCTAATTTAAAAGTAGATTGGAAAAGAAGATTTGATCATATGCAACAGCATTCAGGTATATTGCTTCAGATTTAATCAAGCTTTCAAATACTGTATTTATCACATTTACCTCGCGCAAGTGACCGCATCTTATAAATGACCACATCACGTAAGTACATGGGCACATCCTGTAAGTGAGCATGCCATTGCCACATCCCGTAAGTGACATGTAACCACTAACCATGCTATGCTGTAGGTTACTGTACTGTCATGCCATCATGGACGGTAACTAACTTTATGATATTATGAATACGCATGCTCCTCAAGATTTTAATTTCAGAAACTTTCTGGGTCCCTGACGGAATTGAACCTGTAACCTTGTGATTGCCGCTAAGACGCTCCAAAGGACTCGAGGAGCATGCGCATTCATAACATCACCAACCTATCTGCACATTCGCCATGCACAAATCATAAGCTCAATAAATATACTTGACATATTGATACTCGCAGGCTCAGTCCACTTGTCACATTGAACCAGTACACATTATAACCTTGTTCATATACAATAGCTCGATGCGTGGTTAGAGCGTCTCACTGGTAACCATAGTGCTCGATAACATCAAGCAAGCTACCACATTTCCCAATACACAAATCATGAACTAACTGATATAATCCTTATCTCAGTCTATATATAGGTAATATCTTTCAAGTAACAATAACATCGTTTCTATCATGCATTGTGCACATGTGGATACGGTACCTATATGTATACCTTTCTGATATTCTTTTTCTGACGCTTTCATTTTTGCAAACTCTTCAACAGGTCAGCATCTTTTAACGGCAGTCATCGACAAAAATTATGGGTTCAAAACACTATCATGGTGCGTCTATTTTAACTACTAAAACCATAATAGCGAATCGTTTAGTTTTGTTAATGTTAAGAAATTGATGCAGCATGGTGTTTGTCAACCTCGTACCTAGGGTCTTACCTCCGCTCCCCCGACCCTGGGTACGAGGTTGGGTGTTTATATATGTTAAGTTGTTGCTGTACAAGCTGTGAAACAACTCAGCAACGAGAGTCAGAGCGGGGGATAGAAGAATCAGAGAGTCAGAGAGGGGGATAGAAGCCAGCTGCAAGTTTTATATACTTGACGTGGCCCTGAGGGAGAGGAGTCATGAACTATTTGATAAACTAAACTAGTTGACGATAACTGAGTTATGGAGTCCGTTGCCGAGAGCCTATAGTCACGAGTTATGTGTATATATAATGGTGGTAATTGCCAGGTGAAGAATTGAGTATATTACAAGTAATATATAGCATTTCACTCGATTTAACTGCATGGTTTATATATATATATAAATTGAGGAGTAATCTAATGCATCAGTAACTAACTTTTATTAGCTTTAGCCTTAGATTTAGGTAGTGAACTTTGCTTTAAGTCAAGCGAGCGCGATTTTGAAATGCATTTTGTAATAATAGTAATAATGCGTTTTATATCCCCTTCGACATTTTTCAAAAATTTTACATCAACTGGATAGAAATATATTGTTTTAATACTGCACAAGGATATACAATTGTCTTATAAGGAAAATGACTGGCCAACATTTGTTGTTGGCTATCGAAAGATGTATTTAGTATTGACGGTACTGAAAAAGATGGCGACTGGTACATTTAACCACAATTCCTTGCGCGTAGTAAACATTGAATCTTGTAGAAATAGCAGAGGATAGTGTTTCAAAAAGATTAAATTTTGTAAAAACTTAAAGGAAGCTTTTACGTATTTAATTCATGTTTACAAGGTAAACAATGTTTAGCTGTTATCACAAGTGGTTTAAGGTCGCAAAGCATTCTTGTAAAATGTACAGCCGCCATCTTTTTCGGTACCGTTAATTGATTTTATGGTCAAATACGTAAAAATATTAACTAAAACAATTAGACAACTCGCCATAATTTTCTATGAGCGATAGTCAACTTGGGCTTCGCCATTGAGCTCATAGCAAACGATGTCTCGTTTTCTATAATTGTTAATTACATAGTAAATATACTGTAGCTTAGCCAATCAAATTTCAGCATTAGCCGTGTCTCACAACGTATCTACTAAATATCTTTATATTCCAGTTTATTTCCCGTATAAACCTTCTTCATTTGACAGGGAGCTTGGAAGAAACAAAACTGCTATTGACCTTGGATGCTCAAAATTAACGGCAGAACAGATGAATGAGATCGAACGAGAATGTAACGATCTGATAAGAAACCACGTGATCGTTAAGGTGCACGTGTATGAGTCAGCCAAAGATCCTGAATTACAAACTGTAAGGGCCTGTTTATATGATCCCGGTATACCGGGATGTCCCGGTTGCCCGAGACGTTTTCATCCCGTGTTTATATGATCTCGGTGCACCGGGATGCGTGAAAATGTTGAAGTTGATAAATGTGGCATATACAAATTATCAATTTGTTTCGCAATATTCCCTTGATCACATATACGATTATATAAAAATGGAGGACAAGTATGATACTTTCTCATACTCATTAAATATTCATGAGGTCTCGGTCCAAGCACGCACCTACAAATCAATCATCTGACGTATCTGGATATAAGAGGAAGGTCAGTATCATTAATTAAATTCTTTACGACAACAAAGGCAAACAATATAGTTATTAGCATAATCACTGTACCTAGAAATTCTGTTCTCAATACAGTATCTAGAACAAGATTTCCAAATCAGTATTTAGAACGTTTTTTTAATTTCCCAATATAGAAATACATTGTTTTCAATAAAGTCTCTCGACTGCTCTCACCCAAAACGCCTTTACTCCACATCTGTTTCTCTTCTTCTACCGTTATAGCTTCTCTATCTGCCTTGGCGTCTTTTCTCGCATGGTCTTGGCTTACTGACGAGCATGAAGACTTTTCATTTCCGCGTCTAACACCTTACGAAACACTTGGAACCTAGTATTCAGCACAAATATATATAGAGATACAAATTAGAACATCATAAATACATAATTATCCTAAAATAAAAACAATATCTGCGTGAAATAAAACTGTCTTTAGGCTTCCAACAACTGACACATCAAGGTCAAAGTCGCAAGACTCGGCAGAACCGTCGTCGTTGGCTTTTTCGTTCCTCCAAGCTTCAAAGATACGAACACCCCATTGAGTTTTGTACTGCGTAGACTTTGGCACTGCATTTCGTATTCGTTTTGAAGATTCCTCTTCGCTCAATGCTCCGGCAAAACGTTTCGCTATCGAACACATATCTAAATGCACATATTTTGATAATTCTATGTACTTAACTTTTCCTTTATAAAAAGAACAAAAGGTCCTACTCCCTCGACGTCATGAATATTTAATGAGTATGAGAAGCCATTTCTTAGGGCACTCCAAACACTCGAAAACAATAAAACCCTCGGGCTACGCCCTCGGTTTTCATTTGTTTTCTCGCGTTTGGAACCCTGATGAAACACTCAAACTCGTGTTTGATCTATTACTTCTCAACACGAGTCATTAGTTCCGGTCCGAGGCGCAGCCGAGGACCGGAACTAATGACGAGTGTTGAGAGCGCTACTTCAAACAGAGCCCCGAGGATAATGAAACACGACAAACGAGTGTTTGATCTAGCTTCTCAAACGAGTATTCCTATAGCGATTTGCTCCCATAGCGATGTTATTTCAATATGTAGATTAAGAAATGTGATCCAGTTCACTAGAAAATTTCATACAGGTTTTCATTGGGTATCAAAACTCGTGCATGTGATGTGGTATACGTTCATGGATTGGCTATGGTAACTCATGAATTATTAATGAGTTTGAGAACGCTACTTCAAACACAGCCCCTCGGATAAGAAATAGTACGTATATGCTTAAGCTAAGTGAGTTGAAAATATAGATGCTAGCCGACGTTTGACTTCATAATAACCGCTATTGCATGTTCGTTATTATTATTCAAAAGTATTTACACATTGAACAGCTATGAAAACTAATTTGATATACAAATATATTAAAAATATACAATTTTACTATTCTACATGGTACTTTCAAAAAAAATATTTTTTCATCCTGCTCTGAAGTTCACGTAGGAAATCAGCGAGATCTGTGTGTCGTTCCTTGATATTTTAATTTCGATTAATGGTTATTCGCTCAAAACGTCTGTCTCGTACAAGCCTACTGACTCCCATCCCAACCACACTAAGCAATCCCTTACTCTCCATTCTTGCGTCTTCACCGCTTATGTAGCGACGACCAAGATTTTATTTCTCGAAAACTGGGTGGGCTACTCCGCCATGCTTACAGTATGATTTTGTGATTTTGTTAGTTCAAAATTCAAGTAAATCGTCACCCAACATCTCATCGCATGTAGTATCCCTTTAATGTATGTTGTTGTGTCATTCTAGGTTCGGACCCGTGGTCTGCCAGACGATCACGTTGGACAAGTTAGAGTTGTTGAGATCGAAGGTTTGTTTCACAAAAAATGTTGGTTTTAACTATTACATGTAATTGCCAATTAATAGTTAATTGATAGTCAACGAGCTTGACGATCGTCCATGTATCGTCTGTCTACTCCAAGTTCTCCCACATTCACTACAACAGTGTGTATATTAACACAAAGTATTATTATTATTATTATTATTATTATATTATTATTATTATTATTATTATTATATTATTATTATTATTATTATTATGGCAGTGTACAACTTCTGAATGCTCAGTAAAATTAAAAGCCACAGTTAGGCGCGAACGTAGCTAACTATTGCGTAAAGATCTATCTTACAATCTCTAAAAGTAAAAAATAAATTAAGATAAAATAAAATACTCTAGGCAACTATAACAATTTAAAATAAGTCAGTACAATCAAAAATGTATACAGTTCTATTATAAAAACGATCTAACTAATTGATGCAGCCACTTTAGTAAATTGTTAGTCAACTAAAATGTTCAAGCTACTGCTGATCACAGACTTCTGCATCCGTCTTAATGTTTCTTCGCTTCTATCTCCGACTAGCTTTTTTACTGTTTGGTTAACATCCTTCGAAAAACTTCCGAGAACATCCATAATGATGTTGTGCTGGGTTACTTGGTAGCTTGGGAATTGCTTCTTCAGTTCCCATCTTAGGGGGCCATATTTCTGGGTCTTCTCAGCATCTTTAGACTGGCGATTATCTAGCCATGGGCAGCTCATTTCTATCACCATCACCTTCTTTTCCACATTGTCAACGATCCTAGCATCTATTCTATTAGCTCTTACTTCTGCATTTTCGGCATAGAGAGGTATGTCCCAAAGGGCTTTCGCTCTACCATTCTCATACAGTGGTTTGGGCATCGCAGGTGAACACCAGGGCGGGACTGTTGTAACCAGATCCCGATCTCTTAACAACTCAAAATACAGGATCTTCAGAGCATTATTATGTCTGGCTAGATATTTTGTTTGCGCCAGAGCACTACAGCCTGCCAGGATGTGAGGTAAACTCTCTGGAGTTTTGCCACATAGTCGGCACAGCACGTCTGGACTGATGTTCGTTCTTGTTTTCTTCTGATGGTATATTTTTGTTGGAAGTAGTTGCTGGTAAAGTTCGTGCACTGCTGCTATTGTGTGCGACGGCGCTGTTCTTTATTTAGACATCCATGCGAAGCATTCATTATTTAGGTCATCACCCAACCATCGTTTCTTGAGGAGCTTCCCTTGCCATCTCTCATCTTTCATTTCTTCAAAACATTCTCTTTGTTGAGCGGTTTTTGCCCAGTTTCCAATCTTTCTGGCAATAATCTCTTCGTTATTCTCCGTGTAACCTTTCGGGTCTGGGTACCATTGTTTGGTCTGTATTGGTGTAAAGTTTAACCGCTGCCTTGATCTTTGTCAGTTTATATTCACTTTCTACCGATTTTAAGCCTCTTCCTCCACTCTTATTATTATTATTATTATTATTATTATAATAATATTATTATTATTATTATTATTATTATGAAAAACATATTTGAAAACGGTATCCAGTTCAGAGTTCTTAGGCGTGTGTTTTTCAAGAGGCCTTTTAAATTCATCAAAGCGTAAATTAACTATTTACAAATAAACAATGTATATAACAACAATCAGTGTATCAATTAACAGTGTATCACTACTTAAGCCCTTACCAATGTGGCTTCAGAAAAAACCATTCGACCGAGACAGCGGCTATAGCGTTCACCGACTCTGTTCGCCGAAATATGGACCAAGGTCTGTTGACTGGGTCTGTCTTTATAGACCTTCGCAAGGCGTTTGACACCATTGATCAGTCCGTGTTATTGAATAAATTAACGAAGTATGGAGTAAACGACCTTGAACTTGAATGGTTTAAGAACTACCTATCACGTCGATCACAGGTAGTTTGTTTAGGAAATGTTGCTTCGGAACAGTGTCAAGTATTATCTGGTGTTCCTCAGGGATCTATTTTAGGTCCCTTGCTGTTTGTCTTGTTTGTAAATGATCTTCCATCTGTTTTCTCAAAATGTCAAGTTCTAATGTACGCAGACGACACTGTGATTTACTATGCATCACAAGCTGTTGCTGAAATCGAACAGATTCTAACCGATGAACTTGCCTGTCTGTATCAGTGGCTTCAAAATAACAATCTTTTCCTGAATGTGAAAAAAACTGAATGCCTACTGTTTGGTACAGCACCTAGATTGTCCAAAGTAAACGATTTTACCATAACGGCAGGAAATTCTGTTCTTCGTCGTGTTGTAGAATTCAAATACTTGGGAGTAATAATGGACGAATGCTTAAACTGGAAAGCCCAAACATCTGCTGTTTTCTCGAAAGCCAGTAAGAGGATTGGTATGCTACGACGGATAAGAAATGATATCACAGTGAATGCTGCAGATAAGGTGTATAAATCGTTTATTCTTCCTATGTTGGATTACTGCGATACTGTATGGCTCTGTTGTAACAAAGGTGATGCTGAAAGACTTGAACGACTACAGAGCCGTGCTGCAAAGGTTGTTTACCCTTCCAGTGATGATGCGATGACTACTTTAAGATGGACTCCCTTGTATAAGAGAAGGGAACATTACGTTTTAAGATTAGTTAAAAAGTCTTTGACCAGTATAGTGCCTCAGTTTTTAACTAACTATTTCACTTTTAATCGTGATATTCATGAAAGATTAACCAGACAGAGTAACCAGCTCCACCTCCCTAAGGTGAAGACTGAAACTGCAAAAAAATATTTTTATTATAATGGTTGCATAGTCTATAATTCTTTTATAAAGTAATCTTTTTAAGGAAGGGGACATATCAACATTGGGGGTAGTGTAGTACGGACGTGAACTTTCAAATTTTAATATTTTCTGCATGGCTTTGAATTTTTGTACATATATTTTTTTTTTTTATGATTTTGAACTTAGTAGGACCCCTATTGATACCAGCGTATATTTTATGCTGACAGGGTTATTCTGCTTAAATAAAATTTTAATAATAATAATCGAACGAAACTAAAAATACGAGAATCATCATTTTTAGACGTTTTGAGGATAGCCTTAAATTTTCTTATTGACATATGTCGTCATCCTTTATGTTTCTTGGTAACTCAATCCAAAGTTTTGCAGCCAATTAACTTCTACTATTCTTAAGGAAATTTGGTTTAGATTTTTTGACTGTAAGATTGACTAAATTGCTACGAATATTATAATTCATATTAAGTTAATATTATGAAACATATACCAGTTATGCTTTTGAACACATGATTGTTTTTACCAGGGTACATAAGTATAGTTTTATTATATTTAATACGTTCATCCAATGACTGCCACCCCAGTTTTTGAGGTATATCACTTGATCTAATATCATACGATCGGCCGATTAGCAAGGAACTTCAGCATTTATGCTGCAGAGACGTTTGAAAAAAGGAGAGCTGTTCCAGCTCCCACGCTATCTGTGGAAAGCTCTGCGTGGTCGTATTCGTGTTGTTCTTTGGTATATTTCTACAGTTGTCCTGTTTTTATTCCAGGTCTTGAAATAAACATGTGCTGTGGTACACACGTCCGCAATCTCAGTGACATCCAGGTACTGTATGTAGGTTGTTTCAATAACATTATTGGCCAGCAAAAGAAGAGTTACCAAATTAGAAGATTTTTAGTTTCTACAAATTATTGCTTGAGCTGCAATTAGAGCTAATAGGTACAAAGTATTTTCAGCACCTCTCAGCTGGACCAGTTAGAGAAATGTTCTTAATGTTAGGCCAGAAAATTAAATCGCAAGTGGTAGAGAAGTGTAGACAAGAAAATTGATTTGGATTACTGTGTGATGAAGTTTGCGATCTTTCCAACCAAGAACAGTCATCCACAAACGCATAAAGCTACAACAGATTTTTTTGTCTGCATGCAAATTACCTGTTTGAAAATTTATTCAGCATGCGTACTATGCATTTCAACGACTTGAAGATAGCAAATTAGAGAAATCTAAGCTTTGCAAGTGATGGAGCATCGGTGATGACTGGCTTGTGTGGCGGCTAAACTTCGCTCCGATAACAAGCGACTTATAAATGTTCACTGTATTGCACATCGATTAGCTTTGGCTTGTGGAGATGCGAACAATCCTGTTTCATACATACTAACAGTCGAGAAAATTATTATACAGCTTTTGTTCCAGTTTTCAAAAACGGGGGAAAGAAAAAGTTAGGACGCGGTTTCACAAGCTAGGACCCATTGGCTGTCTACTAAAAGAGCTATACATGTAGAAGGAGTATTCAATGATTTTGAGGCACTGACGCAAACACTTTTGATGCAATGATTCGGTAGCAATAGGTCTTCTAAAACAAATAGGAAACATCAAGTTTCTAGGTGCTAGGTATTTGGTGAAAGAAGCTCTGCCAATTCTTGCTCATCTTAGCAAAGCCTTCCAGAAAGGTGCTGTTTCGTTTGCAGCCATTGACACTGCCATTAAGTTTACATTGGATGAACTTGAAGCAATTGCTGATGGGTAGAAACTACTCAAGACTAGAAAGATCTTTCAGAGGGTGGTAGACTTTCCCTATGTGATTTGCGACAACTTGTAGCTTTTCACAACTTTAACAAGGGCGTATGTTGCAGCTTTGAAAGACAACATTAACAATATATTTCATGGAAGTATTCCAGGCCCTAACAACCTTTGGGATTGTAATCCTTTATCTGTCCCAGACTGCGAATTTGATCATTAGAGAAATTACGTTCATGGAGTTTCACCGGTTATGTCAATATTAGATATTCGTCTCCCTTCAGGAGGGTCTCGAGAAATTTTCGATTATCATAGCCATGTAGTTTATAACCGTAATTTGTAACCTTTCAGTATAGTTTAATATCCTGGTTAGAATTATTTTTATAATATTTTGAAATTGTTATAATTATTGATCAGTATTTTATCGATTGGTTTTCTAGTTTGTTTTTGTAATTCTAATGATATTTTGGGCTATTTTTGGGCCTCTATTAACAATGACCTGAAATGGAATGAACACATCAAAAATATTATTAAGAAAGCTATTAAACGGATATATTTCATAATTCAATTGAAACGCGCCCACGTCCCTACCAATGTCATCGTTAGCTTCTACTGTGCGTGTATTCTATCCATTCTAGAATACAGTTGTGAAGTATTCCATTTTTCGTTATCAAAATACCCAAGTGAGAACATTGAACGTCTACAAAAGCGTGTATTATCAATTATCCTAAATCGTACTCTGATAGACTTTCTTTTACAAGCATAAATAGCCTTCATGACCGCCGATATCAACTTACCAAAAAGACTTTTAATAGTATTGTAGTAAGACGATATGAAACAAAATAAATAGGGCTTATATATATATGCCAAAAGGGTGTCACAACTAGAAAGTAGCCAATCAAATGCACGGGAGATAAACAAACTAATAATAGACGAGTTTCAGGGTCATGCGCAGTAGCAATTTTATTTCAAATTTTCATGAGGTAAAAACAACTGTTTTAGCTAGAAAGATCATATTAAAATAGTAAAAGTGCAAAGTTTGAAACTAATCGGGCAGATAGTGCGAAAGCTACACACTTTGGAAGTTTTGCTCTTCACTATGGATTTAATAGGGATTTTGGCTTGGCGTGCAACGCCCGCCCGCCAAGCCAAAATCCTTGTTAAATCACTAATAAATCCCTTTTGAAATGGCCAACTTTCTGCTTGCGTAACTTCTTCCTTTTTTACACAATTCCTTTCAAACTTTGCACTTCTACTATTTTCAATATGCTCTTTCCAGCTGAAACAGTTGTTTTTACCTACGATGAAAATTTGAATATTTGTTGCTACTGCGCATGATCGTGAAAGTCGTCTATTGATGAGATGCGAAAAGTTAAATCATATGCTATTTTTACAGTTGATCAGCAAACAGACTGAGCGGGAGGGAGAAATGACAGGTCCAATATCCAAGGGGATTAGGCGATAATATATTAGCAGTAAGAAACAAAAACTTGAAAAGGAATTAAAGTGCATAAGCTAATAATAAAAAGTTCCAAGCAAACTAAAATAACAAAAAACTTGTAAGAAATTAAATAAGACCAAGAGGATGTGTGGTGCCAAGTTTAAAAATGAGACGCTTCTCTTGCCGTTTGCGGTTATCGTTACCACCTGAGATGGGAAGGATGGCACAGACTTTCGTGTCTGAAACCAAATGGTTGGAGCTATTATCTATCTATTGGTTCTAGCTCAATCATCATGCATTGTGACCATCGATTTTCTGGGCGGAAAGCGTAAACGCAATAAATGAGCCCAGCTCAAGATTCGTAAATGGATGCCATAGTAAAAAAGAGACAATTCAAAACATTTTACTGAACATACAGCATCTTCTGAGTATTCAAAAAAATATTAAACGAAAACATCTCCTCCATACTGCCTTTTATATTCTATATTCTAATTGTTTCAATATGGCGGTTATGACGTCAAACAATTTTGGCTGAAAGAATTACCATATTGAAAAAATAGGTACGCAAGTGCGTACATGAGTCTAGTGGAATTTGACTTGTGGTCTATAAATTGACTTATAGTAGGTACAAATGAGAATGTGCACAATTTTAAAAATATCTAGTTAACAGAATAACATGTTATAAAGATCCTGCAGCCCTGTATTATATGACAGTATTTACGTTGCCATACTACAGTTGAACATAACAATATATATTACATAACCATTGAAATTATTTGCAACAATCATTATTTTGTCTATTAAATAGTCTTGGGTCTGTAGAAATAGAGGTCAAGTCAGCGTGCGAGAGAGCAACATTTTAACGATCGATCCACTGTAAATATCCACATTTGAAGTGTCATCCACCTCGAACGTCGAAGAAAACGACACAGAAGTGAAAACCAAATAACAGTAAGCCGTCAAGAATCACACGGATCGCAAATGACTATCTAAGTCATGTTCTCGAATCCGTGAATGGGAATTTTCGCCAAAACATCGTATGCCGGACACTATCATGATCAACTTCGTCATTCCGTTACGTGACGATCACAGACAAACTAATAAATAAAGTCCCCAGTCGATAGCAACGATCTACTGTATTTCCAGTATTCACAAAAAGGCGTATACTTTATATATGTCGATGGTCAGGTTTACTCAGTTAGTTTAGCCATGTTAAAATTCCTTCTTATTCTCCCTTTCTTTTCTGTTTGACTGTTTTAGATGATAAAACTTCTTTACACCGAGGTTTCCAAAGGTTGCCTTCGCTTGTTTTTCCTGGCTGGGTCAAGAGTATTGGATTTCACGCAGAAGGCTTTGGATAACGAGAAAGGTCTAACGAAGCTTTTAAGGTACTAAAAATGTCGAGTATATATACTTGGAAGCCCATAATGATATTATGCCAAAAGAAAGCTGTTTAAGTGATAACATATCAAACTATAGGACGGTTTACTGTAGCTGATGATTTACATGATTGTAGAAATAGTCTGGGAGCATGTGTTACTTTAGACATCTAGGCTATAGTGGCTTCCTCGCAGCACAAAATTCCCACGGGACTTTATTTTATGACACATGCTCCCGGACTAAAAACCAAAACCAAAAATTAACGTTTCTGAGAGCTCCATAACCACTGGCTCTTTAAAGTATTATTTGAAAATATCCCAATTGTAGTGCAATAAACCAGTGCTTGATCAGGATACGCGTGGCCCTGTCATGTTCATTTTAAAGAAAGTATTAAAATGAAGTGTTAG
Organism: Chrysogorgia sp. JL179-B06; assembly: GCA_035772405.1. Classification (NCBI taxonomy): domain Eukaryota; kingdom Metazoa; phylum Cnidaria; class Anthozoa; order Scleralcyonacea; family Chrysogorgiidae; genus Chrysogorgia; species Chrysogorgia sp. JL179-B06. The sequence goes on from JAYKKM010000047.1 coordinate 2,929,160, forward strand.
GACAGAAATGTTTACCTGTTGAGCGATATGCAACTTTTCGGGCGAGTTAAAGAATTAAAATGAACTCTTAGGATAGTGATACAACTACTTTCGACAATTACTCTGCGCTACAGTATATACAACTACAATCTCGCGTGTCCTTTTCGAATTCGTTTTGCTAGACGACATGAAATGTTTCATAAAACGTATTGTGCTGCGTAGGCAGTGTAGAAATACAAATCAAATACCTAAAAAGGTTGCTGTACACGCTATTCTCGGCAGTACACCAACCTTTTTAGATATTTGACATGAAATGTTTTTGTGTAAATCAGAGTTCGTGCAGATTTGAGATTTGAGAGCTTGAGGAAGTCATGTTATAGAATCATGGACGCCGTATTATTTCTATGTTATATTTAATACCAAAAAAGGAAATGACTAATTTAAAGCCCCAAAGTGTACTCGACCAACACAGACGTCACTCATGAGGAGTTTTCACGTTCTGGAGACAGCGTATGTCAACTGCTATAGGTCACTGGAGTTCACTATACTGATACTGAACATTTCACTATCTTAAGTGTTTTGATTATTTCATTCTTTTTGAGAAAACTCGCATATCGTTTAACATGTAAATATTACTATCCTAACATGCAAATATTGCTATCCTTAGTGTTTATTCTTCAATGGTTTGTGGCTTCATTAATGATAAATAATGATAAATCACTGCTTTTGTTTGGTTTATAGACCTCCCTTGAGATTTCAGATTATCACACTTTTAAGTGACGTCTATGTACGTCTATTTTTATTCTAAAACGAGTTATTCTCTACGAGTCCGCTCTCGTCCGTTACTCTGGAGCTGTCCAGGAGTACAAGGAAAATATTGAGTGTTCAGGAATTTTCCACGACCTCCAAAGACGTTTTTGAATTTTCAGGTTCCATGACGTATGGCATCATTGTCGCCATTTTGGGTTGCAACTAAAACGTTCTGACGATTGGTAGACGGAATAATTAGTTATTATAAACATTATTCTGTTTATAAGTATTTGCCACCCAGCTTGGGAATATAGTACGTGTAAGAGCTCAACAGTAAATATATGTGTTTATTTTAATTTAAAGTCAACATGTCGCGCGTCTCCTCTAGCATCGACAATATTTTGGTTCCCAATTATAATGCGATATATTTTACTATTTTATCTAATTCAAAATAAAATATCAAAATCGTAAGCAACACATAAACACGTCTACTAACGTAACGCTGTCAGTGGCCAATTTTTCCCCACCTTGAACCTTAAAGTTAGACAGAAACAACTCACCTGAGAGCATTTTTGAGGAGATCATATAAAGATGCCATAACAATCTTGACCTTTCAAAAGGAATGTGGATTATGTTGTGAAAGGAGTAATATCTTCCATGCCATCTTAACCTGAACCTGCCTCTGAGTTTTGTTTATTTTTAAATTTTCTTTTTATGGAATGTCGTGTTTTTATTATTTACCTGTTAGCTGTGGTCCTGACGAGCATGTTGCGATGGTTGATAAACTACAGAAATCACTTAAGCTTTCTAATAAGGTAAGAAATGCTAGTCACCATGCATTTGCATGCAATCTATTTGCAGCTGCGGGAAGCCGTTCTTTCTGTTCCAGTTCTGTAAAAATCACATCAAACTTTAGGTAAATAGATCTCAACTTCGAGAGTTGGCGCAACTTGAGGCATACAAGATTAAATCCAGTGAGAAGAAGGAACCCTATCTTTGCATCCATAGGTTAGTTGACACATGATAAACGGATAACCTACTGATCATTATATCAAAATCACCACCATATCATCACCACCAACACTATCACTACCATCACTATCACGACCAACACTATCACTACCATCACTATTACGGTATTACCACCATCACTATCACCACTATCACTACTATAACCATCACCACCACCACTATCATCGTCACCACTATTACCACCAACACTATCACCACCACCACCAACGCTATTACCGCCATCAACACCATATCACTATCACCATCAACACTATCACCATCATCACCACTACTACTATCACCACCATCGCTATCACTACCATCACTATCACTACCATCACTATCACCACCAATACTATCACTATCACCACCACGACTATCACCACTATCACTATCACCACTATCACTACAATCACTATCACCACCATCACTATAACCACTACCACCATCACTATAACCACTACCACCATCACTATCATCACCACCATCACTATCACTACCATCACTATCACCATCAACACTATCACCACCATCATCATCATCACTGCCACTTGAGATATCACTTGAACAATAAACTTGTGGAAGCACAATAATTCAATTTACCCAAATTTAACTCATTGCCAAATGTGTCAGTAGAAAATTGTATGTGTTGGGTATACCTATTACGATAGTTTGTTTGTATCACTGCAGGGATGATGCTGATATGGAATACATGAATACCATTGCTAATGAGATAAAGGACGAGGTACACTATATATTTAGACCTCTTTCATAATGGCGGCCAGTCTAAATATTCTTTTATAAAGCAAAGATTCTTTGGAATTACAGACACACGAACGAGGTTAGAAAGGCTAATTTAAATGAGTATAAAAGAATATTTAATTTGGGTGCCATTATGAAAGAGGTATATGGTTTTATGGAAAGGTTTCAAGCCAAACATGAAAATTATTCATACAAGTCTTGTGTGATTTCTTTTAAATTTTAGAATATTCTGGTATTTATAACTTGTGGTTCCCCGAAAGGATCAGGACAGTTCTTATTGTCTGGTGACGAAAATACGGTTGCTCAACTGGGTTCTAAGTAAGTACCATATGAAATAGATGGTAGGCACAGTCGTCTTTGATTTTGTAAATGCATTGAAAACTAATTTTTAACAGGTGCTTGCTGTTTCTCACTAATACTCGACTAATACAGTACATATATACATGTATACTGCGTAGACGGTTATAAAAATACCAGCACTAATCAAGGTTGGTGTACTGTCGAAATACACTGTGTATCTATAGGTCTAACAGTTTCAAGTGAAAGTCGTTACAAACGTTAGACCTTCTACCTGTATGTATTCACTATACTTCGGCATTTTATCAACCTTTACAGTGCATATCTTGGGGCTATTTATGAATTTTAGGTTTTCCGTACGTTTGACTTTTTATTTTTAATTTTCTTTCTTTATGGGGTAAGTTTTAGTGTTTTGACGTTGTTCATGATTTGTTGAAGATTTTGTTTCAAACGTCAGATTTATAGATGGAAACAAGTGTTAACTGCTAGAGAACGGCTCCGCTTCACCATTGCTATTTTGAATATGTTTGAAGACTTAGAGTGGAAAAGACTCCTCTATATATAACCCACGTGTTTTTTTTCAGAACTCGCCTCACATACTTCAAAATTCGTTTAATTTACAGGGTTGCAGAATTACTTGATGGCAAAGGAGGTGGACGGAAAGGTCGTTTTCAAGGAAAGGCGAACAAATTATCTGGACGGAATGTTGTTGAAAAACTTTTGCAAGAACATTGTGCTTGTTCTGAATAGCTGGAGTATTAAAGCAGACGTCGAAGTGTGATTCCACAAAGTGCGTTAAAACAGATTATCTATATAATAGATATACGGATGACTTTTCTAATAGAATTCCATTCTGACCGTCGTCAGGGTTGGAAGACGTTAAATACCTACAGTCAATAAATAATTTCCAAAGATAAAGAAATGATATTACATGACCGCGTGCGGAGATGAAGTTTTCCGTTTCGTAAACGGTCGTTGCCAACCGAAACGGTCGTTTCCAACAATTCCAGAGAAAAACCTGGAACCGAATTTTTGTCGAAAGTCTATTTCATTGACACTAACCCTCATAAACTTTTTATACAACCCTAACTTTAATGCTAACCCTAATTTTAATACTAGCCCTAAAAGAAAGATAAAAAACGAAAAATTACCGTAAAGAAAAATACAAAATAGTCGCCGGTGTCGGGAATTGTTTGTTTACGTCCACGACACCAAGACATTCGAAGCGTATTTTTAGTTTTAAAAGGTTTAATCACATATAAGTTCGCTCGGCAAAAATCCCAGTCGCTTGTCAGTTTCCGGTGGCGTGTTCTTACGTCACCGCCACCGGCGCTGAGACCCTACTGGCTCGCTCATCCTAAACTATTATCATACATAGTTTACCACACCGGGGCACGAATCGAACTCTAGATCCCCTTCGCACCACAACCCAACACACTAACAAGGGAATTCTGACAAATCCTAACAAAAAATCGTACTTGAGGCATTCTTCCTCAGTTTCGGGTTAACACTGTTGCAGCCTGGTTGGCAACGACCGTTTACGAAACGGAAAATAGCTGCGGAGTGCGGAGTTAACGTTTTATCTTCGAGGGTTAGTAATATTTCTCACGAGTGAGAAATATTATCACTAGGAGAAGATAAACTTCGTATCTCCTGCAAGCGGCCATGTATTTATGTAATGTTCTGTTTATTATATTGAAATAGATGAAATATCCATGATGGTAACTTTACATGTGAAGAAAAAAAATGATCATCTAAATAGAAGAAATCCTGGCATTTCATCGATATTTATATAATAAATTACCAATACTCGGAAGATAAAATTCCTATCCCCCCACGGTCAGGTAATATCCTCCTCATGTAATATTATCATCACGAGAAAATAAAATTCGTATTTACAAGAGGCCATGTTGTTTATTATAAGTAAAATCTCTTTATCGAATTGGTTCAGTGAATCTGGGTATAAATTTGGTTTGCAAATACAGTATTTTTTTATTCTGAATGAATGTTCCTTTGTGAGCGACAAGGAAGTTTCGAAAGTAAGAGAAGATCGACTGCCTTTAGCCACAAAACGACATACAAGTTGGAGTAGCAACGTATACGAACAATGGGCAGATGCAAGGAATAAGGAGTTCGGTGATTTTATATTCATAAATAGTAATGAGGGATGTTTACTCTAAATGTCCCTCATCCAGTATTGATGAGGGAAATACGACAGTAAACGTCCCTGTTAAAACAAAAGAAACCGAGGTGACTATGTTATTATATTTCACATTCACTGCTCACATATGAAGATATCATTTTTTTGAATAGGAGAAAACTCGTTTCTCTTTTTCTTCGTTGTAATTCGTTTTCCCGTTTATTTCTCTTTTTGGATTCTTTTTAATTTGAGGAAAAATAAACGAACTATTCATACCGGGGGTGCGCGAGAAAGTTCTCGTTATAAATAACAGTTATTGGCTATGAAATTTCAGGACTTTTCTGGAATTAATTAATTTATTTATTTAAAACATTTATTTAAACACGATAGGTATTACAGCAAAGCTGATGTGGTCGTGTATTTACATATGGTTTAGTCTTATCTATACCTACATAATTAACCCTACTTAATCATTACTTACAAAAAGTTTATGTTAAGCTAAAACTTAATCTTATCTACCCTAACTTAGTTATTACTTACAAAAAGTTAATATTAATCTAAAACGTCTTTATCGCTCGTTTGAATTTGTTTATTTCGGTTAGCTCTCTGACTCTGGTACTATTGTCCAAGGAGTTCCATAGGATAGATGCTTGATAAGAGATTGATTTCTTTAAGAAGTTGCTTCTGGGCTTCGGTGGTAAAATAGTATGTCTTCGTCTTAAATTATATGAACTGCTATACTTTTCAAATAAAATCTGCAATGTTGCTGGGGAATAGCCGTGATAACATTTAAAAACTAAATGTAACAACTTCTGTGTGTGCAAGTCCTTAAGTGATTTCCACTTTGTGTAAGCAAACACTTCACTTGTCGGCATTTGCCAATTCAGATTATAAATACATTTAGCGGCTCTTACATGAATACGTTCTAGTTCGTTGAATAATGTGGTTCCACTAGAGCCCCATACAACAATTCCGTACGTTATTGATGGTAATATAACTTTAAAATAGAAGTCCACTTTGGCTTTAGTTGGCAAAAAGTGAAGAGACTTTAAAAGATTAAGCTTCTGTGAATACGATCTGGCCAGTCCTGTTATGTGAACCTTCCATTTCATTTGATTGTCTATTTCAAGCCCCTAACATCTTGGACTCGACTTGTCTAATGTAACTTTCTCCTAGTTTGATTCCTTGCAGCGGGCCAAGAAATTTACCTGTACCTATAGTAACATGAATTCCGTTTTGCCAGAATGTGGTGTTAAAAAATTACGGCTGCACCACTCGTATAATTTATTCAAAACTTTGTTAAGGGCGATCACAACCGAGTCTGGATCGGACCCAGTTACATAAATTGTAGTATCGTCTGCGTACATAAAAATTTCTTCGGTATCCCCTTTTTCTTTGTTACATATGTCAGGCAAATCGTTACAGTAAATTGAAAACAAAATAGGCCCCAACACTGATCCTTGAGGTACTCCATATTTAACTGACACATGGGTCTTGATTTCTGTCCGTTTACTGTCGTAATTTGTGAACGATCTGATAGATAGTCCTTGACCCATCACCAAAGATCCCCTGAAATGCCAAGACCTTGCAGTTTGTAAAGCAGTACTTCGTGTGATACGGAGTCGAATGCCTTCCGAAAATCGACAAACACGACACCGACGACCTGCTGTCTATCAAGTGCCCTTCTCCAGTCCTCTGTCATCTTGACAAGTAATAACTCGGTTGAGTGTTGTTTTTTGTATGCCCATTGCCGATTGTTGCTGAGTCCGTGATCTATGATGTGAGATACCATTGTAGAACTCACAGCCGATTCCATGATTTTCCGGGGACACAAAGTAGGGATATTGGGAGGTAATTTTGTCTATCTGTTTCTTCTTCCTTCTTGAATATAGGTGCCACATTGGCGGTCTTCCAGGTGCTTGGGACAAGATTAGATGTAATACTGCTTGTGTACAGGGACATTAATGATGGAATTAACCCCTCACCTGCATATTTTAGTAGTTTTGGTGATACTTTATCAGGACCCCATGCTTTATCTTCTTTTAAGTTCTTCAAACTCTGTGCTATGATTTCATTCGACATGGCTGTAACCATCACTGTTGGAGTTATTCTGGAAATGTAGGAGAAGGGTTCCTCGCAGTTGAATGCTGGAAATTCATTCGCCAATTTTTCACCAACCGTGGAGAAATACATATTCAGTATAGTTCGGCTTTCCCTGGTCTGAAGTTTCTAATTTACCCTCCATATTCCTGATCCCTGTTATTGGTGGCTTTGATTGGATACTTGCAGCATTTTTAACCAGTTTCCAATATGATTTACAATCTTTTACCTTGTCAATGCTTAAACACTTTAAACTTCAAGTTTAAATGTTTAAACTTCACTTCAAGTGCCACATCTGTCAACCAATACTAAATATTAAAAAGTGTTTAAGCGATATATCAATCCTCGGGCTTCGCCCTCGGGTTGATAAATCGCTTAAACACCTCGGTCACGGTATATAACCTACACATCTCAAACATTAATAATTCATAAAGATAAAACAAAGGAAATCAGTACATCGAGACGGAGGTTGTCAGGAAGAGTTGTTTAGGGACCGGTCATTATTTATGGCCGGGGACCGAAGAGAAAATGGTTGGTAACTGAAAATTCTAAGACCTAAATGGTTGGGAAAAAATCACTTCTCTGAAGGGTTGGGAACAAAATTTTCATGACTATATTTATAAAAAAATAAGAGTTCATCAATTCTCCTAAGTCATCATTGCACATTAGCTTTTGTTATTGTATTCCTCTCCTTGTTTTCCTTAGATTCCTGCTCTGTATAGAGAGATAACAGTAGGATCTGTCTGTATATCTGCATGGGTTTGTTATTAAAACTTGTATCGACGATATGCTGGGAATTGGGCTTTATCTAACTTTTTTCTTCTTGGGTTGGGTAAAAGATTTTCTTTACCATAAATATTGGGACGGTTAAATTTATGATCTTAATATGGTTGGGTAAAATATTTTTTCAGCACTAAATCTATTTCTCTTCGGCCCCCATCCTGATCATAAATAATGACCAGTCCCTTAAATTAACCTAACTTTCTTCTCAATTTTCTCTTAAAATACGGGTTTGTTTACGATGCTATATCAAACACCTGGAAGAGCGTTGCTTTACATATCCAAAACACCTCGAAATGCGCTAAAAAACGCAGCTACGCCTCAATTTTTCAACATACTTCTCGGTTGCTTCTCTTTAGGTTCAAACGGCTTTTTTGAGAACCTGGGGTTTTATTGTGGTTTAAGTTTCAAACAGTTCTTGTAAAAACGAACTTAGTATACCATGGAGCATGCTTCAATGCGTTGTTTAAATTTTTTATATGAACTATCTAACACGGTAACGATAACGGTAATACTGTATATTGATTTAAAGTTCTTGGGTCATTGCTGACGATGTATTGTTCTTAATATCCTGAATTTTTCTAAACTGTTTGTCAAAATAGTACAGTAAAATAAATCCAGCTTTCCTACACCTAATCATCGTCGTCGTCATCAAGGACAGCGTGCCTTAGTTTCTTCGTACGAACAAGAGGAATATCAAAGCCCTCCTCGTTACTATTATCGCTTTCCTCAACTTCTTCATTACGCCCTCTTTTTCTTCCTGCGTTCTCGCCGTTCTCGTCTGATAAATCACCTCGGTTTTCTGTGTTCTCGTTTTGCTCAGGGACATCAGACCCATCTGTTGTATCCAAGTTATTCGCATTTTCCTGCGTTGGCGGCGACTGCTGTACTACGCCCTCATCTTCGTCACTGTCATCGCTCTCCATTCGTACACGTTTTCTTCTCGGTCTCTTGCCTGTACTTTGATTTTCACCTGACATTTCTTCACCAACTGGCCTCTCATCCACACCTCTATTTTCTGATCTAAAGTAAAGTATTAAGTAAAGAAATCAATAATTTAAATATAGGTTAGTTACAGAAATCGAGGTAGCTAAGTTGGTTTATTTCTAAGTTGGTCTACTTAGTTCATTTTGATATTCGAGGTGATTTAACAAAAATTAAGTAGATAACGTGATATTTAAGTAGTAGTTAAAACATGAGCGGCCGATGTTTATTTGGAAGTTGTAGAAACGGTACAAACAAATTATTTTAACTCCGAAAAAGCTCAATTGAACAAGTTAACTTTGATAAAACGTTAATGTTTTATTAATCAATGTTTTGTCCTGTGTTAAAGATGCGGATTAAATATTAATTTCTTTTGAATTTTCCTCATGAATTATTAATGATTTTACAAGTGATAGATAAAATATGAGTGACCGATCTTTATCTGATACACTAAGGGGCTGTTTACATGAGCCCGGTTAACCGGGCTAGCCCGGCTCACGCGATTGATTAGGATCGCATTGTGGTTTTGAAACGTGTATAAACTAAATTTACAAAGGAAAATTGGTTTAGTTTAGATGTAAACAAATCTTTACATTAATTCAAATCTCCTTTTGCGGCCGAGGAATGAATTTCGTGACAGGAGTCAGCCCTCTTAGGAGGGCTAGCCCTCCATATAAACTACCCCTAACTCGAGCCGAAGGCGATCATTTGTATATATCAGATAAAGATCGGACGCGAATATTTTATATGTATCTACCCATGATTTATCTCATATTTTAAAGATACAAGCAAGGAAAAGTTTAAGTAAATCAGGACGAATCTTTATCCTATTTAAAACTTCCGTCATGCCACCGATGTCCTTTATTTTTCTTCATGAATTATTAACGATTTGATAAGGTAATTTAAGAGACATTTAGCGCAGCTGATTTAGTATTCAAGGTAATGTAACTAACCCTATTTTATTAACCGCGGTACATCAAAGATAATGGACTATAAAATAAACTATAATACGATTTAATTCATCAACAATGAACTGATGTCCCTCAAGCGTTTCTATTGTGATAAAGATCACGGGACCCAAAATTCCAAATTTCAGTCTGAGTTCCTTTTATAGGTGGAAAGTTCTTATTAGCAGATGTTAACTGTATTCATCATAAACCTAAAATTATCTTTGTTTTGTTTGAAAGGGCGTCACAAATGATGAAGGATGGGGCGTTAACCATTTTTCAATATCGATGTAGTGCATGATGGTAGTGATGACATCAATTCCTACCATATCTTCGAAATTAATCAAGAAAACCACTTGAAAGTTTGCATTTGGATACATACCACCAAACTGAAGAACATCGTGCACGTTTTATTGTTATCATAGTAACAGATTAGTTTCCAAACCTCTCAGTTCCTCAATCAAAAACCTTCGTTTTCTGCCATAGTAGGCATTGCACCAACTTCAAATTCTAATTGCTTAAGTCAGTGGAAATATGCTCAACCAGAACCAACCAAAACATGATTGGTACTGAAGACAAAACAAGCAATTTTGTTTTAGAAATTAAGAGGTCTGGAAACCTATTTGTTAGTATGGCGACCATAAAACTTGAATGATGTTCTTCAGTTTGGTGGTCTGTATCCACATGCAAAATTTCAAGTCGTTTATTTGTTAATTTCGAAGATGTCCGACTTTAAGACTTGCCTCAACACTGCTGTTGGTCGAAATTGACGTCATCACTACCTTATTTACATATACAAAAAGACTAAATAATTCGAGAATGAAAATTGATATTGAAAAAAGATTATCGCCATTCTTCATTATTTGCGACTCCCTTTCAAACAAAACAACGATAATTTTCGGGGTTACAGTAGGTGCACCTTAAACACGAGTACCAACCTCTCACTGTCCGAGGATTCATCATTTCCAAGACTCATTCTCCATCTCTTTGCTTTATCTCCCCCGTGCTTTTTGCTTGTGCTTTCTTGGCTGCGTTCTTTCCTTTTACTTGCTCTATCACCTCTCTTGTTCGACGACTTGCGAGCTGCAGCCAGTTGGGCCAATTTCTGCCTCTTTGGATTGGATTTTGCCCTTCCATTCTCAGCAGCAGGGAGATTTTCTTCTACATGAATAATTATAACTATTATATGACTGTGACGTAGTATTGCCCAATGACCTTCATCCTATATTATTCATGTACTACAGTATTTACGTTTTTCCGCTTTGAAGAAACCATATCGAACCACCTTAAGAAACGTGGTATGTGACGTAGCTTAGCCTAATAATACAGTGAAATGTGAATACAAACTAAATTTCCGTATTTCACTGTACTACACCAGTTTTACCAGTTTGAAAGAGGTAACATCTACTTCATGTGCCTGAAACTCTTAATAATTGACGACATTGAAGAGCTCAGGGGCGTAGGAAGCAGGGGGGCCGCGGCCCCCCCAATATTATAATAGGGGGGGCGCGGAATAGCTTTCGGCCCCCCCCCCCCAAAATAATTGAAAGAAAAATTGCAGCAAAAAAATTGAATTCGAAAGTAGAAGTTCGAAAACAACATCTTCCTGTTAATGTTCTGTGAAACTGTCATGTTATGTATGTTAACCCAAGTGTTTTACTAAACTAAAGTACTATAATATTTCTCTAGTTTACGCAGCCCTACTCTAGTAGGCTTTCTTTTTTAACTAAGCAGAAGGGCGGAAATCGCGGAATGATTGAGGCTAAAAGGTAACCCGGATGAAAAAACGTCCGGAATGTCCATGTCGGACTCGCTGACCATTGCATTAATATATGTTGTCAGTGATTCACGGGAAACTATTCGATTGGGGCCCACTGCTCACAGTGGGAGAGTAGAATGTGTCATTGTTTGGGGCCTGCTTGGGGCCACCACAGTCCTAAATATGAAATTTTATAAACTTCTGAGCTGAAAAATCACCGCTCAGAATGGAGGAAATGCCATTTGCGGGAATCTAGATTTCAAAATTTTTCGGGGGGCATCCCGGGACCCTCCTAGAAAGCCGCACGCCTACGGCGCTCGGATTAATAGTTATCATGATCACCCATTTGGGACTAGCTTCGCCACTGACAGGTACAACGAAAATTTTGCTTTGGTCGGCCAAACAACGCTTACAACGCTTCCTACGCCCCTGGAAGAGCTATTAATTTATTTTATTCTGACAATTTATAGATACTGAATTCTTGACTACGTTCAACTTTTTGCTGAAACGACACCTTTAGTGAGTACTGCAATACACGAGAACGAAATTAATGACAACAAACTGTCGGATCGTGACGAGATCCCAGCATGAGTCGTATATATTTCATTCGATTTTTTGGCAGATAATACGGGCATGCACTTAAAATTTAAAAACACATTCGAAACTCGTAAAATACCTGCCAGGATTATCTGCCAATCCATTGTATAAGATACATTTAATATGAATATATAATAAAAATCTTAGATTTTGCAATGATCCAAGAAATGTCCCAGTACTCATAGCTATACCAATGAGTGGTATATAGAGCACATTTTATTTTTCGAGTGCCAGAAATTATATATGTATAAAAAACCCAAACACGAGATAAGCAATATTTTTGCACAATGCAATGTCATTTATGTAACTTGTCTTTCAACATATCGTGTAATCAACCATTAAAGAGCAGACTATAAGCTCGTGTGATAATGTCAAGAACACGACACCCAGAAATGTTGGATGTTGTAGCACATCTCGGAAAATCTAATCTAATTGGTTGTTATAACCGCAGCCAATGAGGAACCCAATCCTATAACCCTAATAAACCCCAATACTAACCCTAACTCCAACTAATCCTAACCACCCTAAATACCCTAACCATAACACTAACACCTAGGCCAATCAAGAAAAAGCCAACGAAGATGTGCTAGCTACATTACTCGAAATTTTCAACGCCAACGCTTTTGCTTAAATTCTACCGAAAGACAATACATCTACACTTTAGAGCCGAGTCAACGTTCGCTTGATAACGTTTCGAATAATATCTTAACTATTTAAATATTTTCCACATAATTTATAGAAGTAAATTCACATAATTTATAGAAGTATTTTCCACATAATTTATAGAAAAAAATAAAATTAAAATCTTGCCTTGCTCAGATACAGCCTCGAGATCACTCACAGCTTTCCTTAGTTGATCAGGTGACAGGTTTTCAGGTATTCTCCAAAAGCGTTCCTACAGATATGCCACAGAAATAATTTAGAGGTCAACCTACATGTATATACGGCTTTTTCGTGCCGATCCGATATTCGATATTTTTTTAAAATATCGGCCGATATTCGATCCGAATTTTTTTGAACATGCGGTTTAAAGTCGCTGCCAAATACCTAATTTAATAGCTACCATTGAATTATCAAGTTATGTCGGAAAATGTCCACAAATATGAAATACCATTAAAATTCAATATTCATAATAGTTTGACTACAACACTTACATACTATAGTTTGACTACAACACTTTAGACGTAGCAGTTTTGTTGCATTTGATTCGTCACATTTAATGCGACAGAAATGCGACGGAGTTTAATTCAATGCGAATTTAAGTATTTAACTGTTACTCAACGTGTCGAAAGACTCACTTTAGACATCGAAGTTGCGTCGAACATAATTCATCTCATTAAATGCAATGAATTTAAATGCGACGGAACTTCGACGTCTAAAGTCTAAACTAGGCCTGTTTTGATTTTTGAAATGTGTAGGACATTGATAGTGTAATCGACAACTTTAGTATTTCGCTGAAAACACAACTGAATTTTAAAATTCAACCACAAAATATTTAAATTATATATCGGTAAAAAAAACGGGTATATTAGTCAAATGTTGCCGGTCCGATTTTTTGCCGATATTGCGAAATATCGGCCCGATCCGATATCCGAATCGATTACCGGTTGACCTCTAAAATAATTACAAGTATACTTTTAACCAATTCTCGGCCATTTTATCGTGGAAATCAGGCAAAGAAAAGAAAGAAAAGAGAAATGGAAAGAATGGGAAAGGAGTGAAAAGAAGAGAAAACAGGAAGGATGAGATCGTGCACACAAAAGCGAGAATAGTAGAGGCGGAAGAACATGGAAGAAATGGAAAGAGAAGGAAAGCTTAGTCCAAGTGAAGTCAAGGCAAATCATTGAACAATTAAAACATGCATTACTGAAAGATTTAAAACCAATACAATTTCTAAAAGGAGATTGGCAACAAAAATTAAGTTTGTCTGATATGAAAGAACTCGTAAAATGATACAGTAACACCTTTTACAATTTTTCCGTATTTTACTTCGTTTTTCAAATATTTCAGTTTGTTTGATATGTAAATGAGATGGTCTCTGACATCATGTGCTGATAGAGAATATTCACACATTAAAAAATGTCTTATATCTCAGTGATTACTAAGCTTACAACGTTCATTATCACGAGGAGTTGTGGAACAAACTTGAAGATGGAACGAGCTTGAAGATGGAACTAATATTCTAATGAGTGAAAATGCTCTACCCTGCACATGACGTCAGAGACCATCTCTACATATCAAACAAACTGAAATATTTCAAAAACGAAGTAAAATACGGAAAAGTTGTAAAAGGTTTTACTCTATCATTTTACGAGTTCTTTCATATTAGACAAACTTAATTTTTGTTGCCAATGTCCTTTAAGGTAAGTTATTGAAATAATTAAGGTAAGTTATTAAAATATTTGGAAGCAGTATCTTGGAAGGTTCCTCTTTGTGATGGCATGTGATGCAAGTTTTAATTTGAGGTAGGATGACCAATTTTTATAATACATGGCTTCAAATGTTAATTTAAAAATTTGATATTCACGTCGTTGTTCAACAGGAAGCCATCCCAACCTGACAATGTCAGCAATTACCTTAAAGTGTCTATCCGGGGTTTGGGGATTTTACATATTCGTAATCTGTGAGTTCTACCAAGACGAAATGTAATTTGTCGTTCGAAAATTTCATCTTCATGGCTTTTTTCCCTGTTAAAGTTGATTTACTATTCACAGGAAATGACGTCAAAGCAGGGACATTGCACACTAATTCAACAGTGAAATACAAAGAAAGTTTGGCTCTGAACTTTAAACACCTATTTAGACAAAATTCTCTCAATTCCCAAACTTTCATTGTATTGCATGTCCGTGCTTTGACGTCATTTCCTGTGAGTAGTAAATCACTATAGCAGAGGTAAAAGGTATGAAGATGAAATTAACGCACGACAAGATATTTTACAATTCTTCTCAAGAGATTCCAAAGATCACAAATATGTAAAATCCCCAAACCCGGATACTTTAACATATCTCAAGGAAATATTACATTTTCCATACAAGAGAACAATAATTTCCTTATAGCTTTAAACGAAGTTCGCGTTTAAGCACAGCTGTCTCTGGCTTACTATAAACTTTACCTGGTCATTAGCTGGAGGTGCTAAACCTATTTTCTTAAGTACGTTTTGGAAACATTTATCTCCAAGAGCCAGCTCACTTTCTTCGGTAAGTGTGACCAACGGCAAAGCTGTCCATTCATCTAAAATGCAAATGAAAAGCAACGTAAAGCAATGAAAGACTATAGTGTTTACGTTTCACTCTCTGACGAAGGTCATTCGCTGCAACCGTTTGACCTCCTAGACACTATTTCAGCAGTACCTCAATCTTTTAGAGTATTACATTTGTATTTGATCAGTGCCTACGAAACACAACACTTTTAAGACTATCGCTCCTTGTTAATAGATATATTAGTGTCCATGTTTGGTTGGCAGTCACCTTCGATTTCCTTTAATAACCAAATATGTAATATGTAATATGTAATACTAAATATGTTAATAACCAAATATGACCAAATAAATGGGGTAAAATGCTAAGATGGTTAATAATCTATTTGGAATAACTACAAACAAAACGCAATTCAAAAATTTCGCTCGCTACCAAAGAAATTCAGTGCACCTCCTTGACTCGTGTAAAAACTCGGGCTCGTTGGCTAATTGTTAAATAGAGAGGAACATAATACTATTGTTTACTACTCGACGACAACTTGTCATTACCATCTTCCTCTCTATCCTCTGCAGCACTCGTCAGCCTCGCTTTGATCCAATTCAGTTGATCAGCAAGTTCTGGAACGAAACCGGTATAATTATGTAGAATTAAATAATGGATACTGACAACACAACAGCGAGGGGATAGTCGGCAGCAATATATACGCACGATGAAAGGAACGAGGAAGAGTGTAATGATGGATGGAAGAGTGGATGCAAGGAGGGAGGAAGGGGAGAAAAGAAGAGCGAGGGAGGAAGGAAGGTACTGTAGGTGAAGTGAAGGAATCTGGAGGAATGCGAAGGAAGGTGGGGGAATGAAGAGGAATTTGGAGGAAGGTGAAAGAAAGGGGAGGAATGGGATTATGGGAAGGAAGAGGAATGGGAAGGAAGAGGAAGGCAGGGGAAGGAAGGCTAGGGAAGAAATGTTTTTTATTACCAGAATTTAACTCTCTCATCATGGTCGACAACTGCTCATCCCCTTCATCGAATTCGTCGTCAGACTCCTTATCAGTTTCTTGGTCAGATTGATCCTCAAAATTTTCCTCTCCATCTTTATGGGAACGAAATATGCATTGGGTGAACATATACAACACATATGATCAGAAGTACTACCTGTACATGCCTATGCCAGCAACAACACAATAGATATTATATACGTTACTGAATGTTAAAACGCTTACCTTCTTCGTCATCAATATTTTCTTCCTAAAAACAATCCATTTAAAAGAAGTGAATAAATACACTGACAATTACAAGAACGAGAATGCGTGCGAGAATCCCGGCGACAAAGAGAATGAGGGCGAGAGCAACAGTGACAGCAATTATTTACTTAAAGTATTGATTTAAAGTGCCCTAACCCCTACATTTTTCATTAAATAAATTGTTGTATTTTCTTGAGTATTTCTGCGCAAAATATTTTTGAATTCGTGAAATTCTCGATTTTCTGTGCTTCTGTTAAAGTTAACGTATACTTGGACCACGACCGCGCTAAGATGATCGCGCAGAGGAGAGCGAGGGTTGTGACGTAATTCCACAACGAAGCGTAAGCGTTCCATAGACATTTCTTACAGTTTCTCTGTTGATGACACCTTCTTCGCAAAAGTTCTTTTCATTTATCCTGTAGAATTCATCGAAATACTTTTGAAACTGAAAATGTCTTCCACTTTATCGTATTCTGAGA
Source organism: Chrysogorgia sp. JL179-B06 (assembly GCA_035772405.1). Lineage (NCBI taxonomy): Eukaryota > Metazoa > Cnidaria > Anthozoa > Scleralcyonacea > Chrysogorgiidae > Chrysogorgia > Chrysogorgia sp. JL179-B06. The sequence continues at coordinate 2,946,182 of JAYKKM010000047.1, forward strand.
GCGATTTCAATTCAAATTAATTTCAAAGTAAATTTTATAACTGGGTTCCACAGCTCACTCCAGCAAACACAAAACAAAACATCAACGAATGTTACTGTACTTATACTTGTACTAGCAGTGACGGTATGACTGATACAGTATGAGTAGCTACTGCTAACTCTCCTAAACTAAATGAGAATTTTTAAGGTATGAAAAATTAAAGGAACCCAGGTTTTACCATAGTTGACAAGGACAACAAAGCTACTATTGTTATATATCTCCAGAGCTCATTATAATAGTTGGTCGGACATGATAGGACATCAATTTATTTTTCAAAAGAGAGAAGTTCTACAATACATTTCAACAACAAGAACCGTAATAAATTAATTATTATAATATTAGTTACGTACACTAACAGAACCACCTACACTCATATGTCATAAGGAAAAAAACGCATTTGTTTGAATAAAGCAATCGCCATTTTTTGTTTAAAGCTGCTATATAATTTAGGAGTCTGACGTTTCGAAAGAAGGCCCGTCGTCAGAGAGTGAATAGCAAAGGTCTTCCTCTAACACAGTATCTCGGAGCAGTAAATCAACCAATACCGATTTGTATTTCTACACCACCTATGTAGCACTGCACTTTAATACCACAATAATTGGTACAATTGAAAGTAACAATATCATCATGGACATGATCGTCAAGCACAAATGCTCAGAAAATGTTTCTGAGCCCCAAACAGGAATCCAACCTGTAACCTGATAGCCGGTTAGACTCTTTACCCATCGAACTACCGAAAGAACGCAGGTTACAACGATGTATTGGTCTGAATTATGTGACATATGTACTGCCTATCCGGCAGTCATTATATATTGTATAAAACCATCTTAGTCAACCCGATAACAATTAAAAATAGTATAAAAAACAAATGAAAGAAAATGCTTGATTGTGTTCACCATTGAATGGTAAATTAAAGTTGTTCTTCTACTTACTTCGTATTCGTTCCTTTTTCTTCTGTTTGTCGACTTTTTTGAACGTTTTTTGCGAAGGATTTTACGATCTTCGACGATGTTCAGCTTTACCAGTTGATTTACAACCTGACCAAAACGAAAGTGGACACAAACGTCATACAATTGTCATTTCAGATGAATTTGGAATTTCATACGCGATATGAAATGAAAAATGTTTATAAATCGTGTTTAAAAATGGTGATAATTTGACATATGAAAGGGAAGTCTCTCAATCTAAGAAAACGTTCAGACTGATCTAGAGTAAATTCGATACATGGTACGGCGTATTAGCAAGGGTGAGAGAGTTTGTCACTGTTCCTCGAACTGATTTCTCGAATTTAAGAAATAATGTAATAGAATAACGATTTTGCCATGGTAATAAATCTAAATCTAAAGCTTTAAGGGGGTATTCAGACGTATTTAGACTTGCAGACCTTATATCCGTTGCTAAGGAAGCTTAGAATTAACAAATTTGCCATATAATTTCAAAGATTTAAGAATCCATCAAGATAGTCTGTATGTGGTATATGTGGGCAAAACGATTCGTTTGGTGTTTTCATGATGACGTCATCATGACGTCACCGAAAAATTAAAATTCCTATATCTTCGAAGGTTTTTAAGTAAAATTAATTATTCAAATGCGATTAGAATCTGGACTGTTATCTTCAAAAAAGTACGCATCGATTTTAAGAATTTTTAAAAAGTAGCTGGGATATCGAATTTTTAAGGTGAATAGACACAATAAAATATTGATAACTTCATTTTTATTTAATTTATCAACAAATCCATGTTCTTTTTTGTAGAAAGTAATTTAGGTTTATATGACACTAAAACATGTAGCATAATGTCAAAAATGACGAACATTATAAAGTTTTTGTGTTTGTAGATGACGTCAATGTGACGTCACCAAATTACGTCACCAGACGAAAGAAGTTTGCCTACATATTCCACAAATAAAATATCTTGGTTATACCTTGAATTTATTGTCCACTGACGAAGTATATTGGGCGCTAAATTACCTGTCCTTAGCAACCGGTTGTCTAGCAACGGAATACGTCCGAACACCCTTAAAGTAGATAACTAATTGTTCTTTTAAAATATATACATATACATATACATATACATATACTAGTTCTTTTTACTATTGAATCTTGATTGCATAGTTCTGTGAAACGTCATGTCATTTCTACTTTAGGATATTCTATTATTTTATTTCACTGGCATTGTATATATCGCTAAATTATTGTAAAGCGCTTTTGAATATTTAACATAATTTAAGCGCTGCATAAATATTAAATATTATTATTATTATTACATATACCTATACATATTTTTAAACACGTCTGTTTAAATTTTAGAGCAAACTTCGTGTTTGTGCAACATTTTTGCCCTGGGTGACTAAGACGAACCACAAACTAGAAAAAGCCCGATGAATTTCGGCGGATAAGTTATCAAGTGCTAATTAATCCGAAACTGCAAATCTGTGTTTATAATCAAGAGTGTTACGTCAGACCCCATGGGATAAAACGCGCGGGCGTCATTATGCTATGTTCCCACAATTCCCCTTTCCGAAGTTCAAAAAGAAACTGGTGAAGAGTTCTGGCCGCAAGCAGTTATGGGACTGATTTTGGGGACAAAATGCTGGCGACGCTTTGTCGCTTCGAAGGCGCACATATACGAAGATAAAGCTAAAATAATTGCTCACAGGAAAAGCTAAAGTTGTTAGTTGTTTATTTAAAAAATATACGAAAAGTTTGTATCACTAAGCTTCAGTCTACTAAGACCCGCGGGTTCGAGCGGTTGCGGCTTTTCTCCGATTTTTCTCCTTTTTCCAAATGTTGAGCTTTTTCTTTTCTTTTCTATTTAAAGCTGCTATATAATTTAGGAGTCTGACGTTTCGAAAGAAGGCCCGTCGTCAGAGAGTGAATAGCAAAGGTCTTCCTCTAACACAGTATCTCGGAGCAGTAAATCAACCAATACCGATTTGTATTTCTACACTACCTATGTGGCACTGCACTTTAATACCACAATAATTGGTACAATTGAAAGTAACAATATCATCATGAACATGATCGTCAAGCACAAATGAGCCCCAAACAGGAATCCAACCTGTAACCTGATAGCCGGTTAGACTCTTTACCCATCGAACTACATAAAGAACGATGTATTGGTCTGGATTATGTGACATACGTACTGCCTATCCGGCAGTCATTATATATTGTATAAAACCATCTAGTAAGACAACCCGATAACAATTAAAAATAGTATAAAAAACAAATGAAAGAAAATGCTTGATTGTGTTCACCATTGAATGGTAAATTAAAGTTGTTCTTCTACTTACTTCGTATTCGTTCCTTTTTCTTCTGTTTGTCGAATTTTTTGAACGTTTTTTGCGAAGGATTTTACGATCTTCGACGATGTTCAGTTTTACCAGTTGATTTACAACCTGACCAAAACGAAAGTGGACACAAACGTCATAAAATTGTCATTTCAGATGAATTTGGAATTTCATATGCGATATGAAATGAAAAATGTTTATAAATCGTGTTTAAAAATGGTGATCATTTGACATATGAAAGGGAAGTCTCTCAATCTAAGAAAACTTTCACACTGATCTATGGTACGGCGTATTAGCAAGGGTGAGAGGTTTGTCACTGTTCCTCGAACTGATTTCTCGAATTTAGGAAATAATGTAATAGAATAACGATTTTGCCAAGGTAATCAATCTAAATATAAAGCTTTAAGGGATTCAGACGTATTTAGACTTGCAGACCTTATATCCGTTGCTAAGGAAGCTTAGAATTAACAAATTTGCCATATAATTTCAAAGATTTAAGAATCCATCAAGATAGTCTGTATGTGGTATATGTAGGCAAAACGCTTCGTTTGGTGTTTTCATGATGACGTCATCATGACGTCACCGAAAAATTAAAATTCCTATATCTTCGAAGGTTTTTAAGTAAAATTAATTATTCAAATGCGATTAGAATCTGGACTGTTATCTTCAAAAAAGTACGCATCGATTTTAAGAATTTTTAAAAAGTAGCTGGGATATCGAATTTTTAAGGTGAATAGACACAATAAAATATTGATAACTTCATTTTTATTTAATTTATCAACAAATCCATGTTCTTTTTTGTAGAAAGTAATTTAGGTTTATATGACACTAAAACATGTAGCATAATGTCAAAAATGACGAACATTATAAAGTTTTTGTGTTTGTAGATGACGTCAATGTGACGTCACCAAATTACGTCACCAGACGAAAGAAGTTTGCCTACATATTCCACAAATAAAATATCTTGGTTATACCTTGAATTTATTGTCCACTGACGAAGTATATTGGGCGCTAAATGACCTGTCCTTAGCAACCGGTTGTCTAGCAACGGAATACGTCCGAACACCCTTAAAGTAGCTATCTAATTGTTCTTTTAAAATATATACATATACATATACATATACATATACAAGTTCTTTTTACTATTGAAACTTGATTGCATAGTTCTGTGAAACGTCATGTCATTTTTACTTTAGGATATTCTATCATTTTATTTTACTGGCATTGTATATATCGCTAAATTATTGTAAAGCGCTTTTGAATATTTAACATAATTTAAGCCTGCATAAATATTAAATATTATTATTATTATTACATATACATATACATATTTTTAAACACGTCTGTTTAAATTTTAGAGCAAACTTCGTGTTTGTGCAACATTTTTGCTCTGGGTGACTAAGACGAACCACAAACTAGAAAAAGAAGAAGCCCGATGAATTTCGGCGGATAAGTTATCAAGTGCTAATTAATCCGAAACTGCAAATCTGTGTTTATGAGTGTTACGTCAGATCCCATGGGATAAAACGCGCGGGCGAAGTTCAAAAAGAAACTGAAGAGTTCTGGCCGCAAGCAGTTATGGGACTGATTTTGGGGACAAAATGCTGGCGACGCTTTGTCGCTTCGAAGGCGCACATATACGAAGATAAAGCTAAAATAATTGCTCACAGGAAAAGCTAAAGTTGTTAGTTGTTTATTTAAAAAATATACGAAAAGTTTGTATCACTAAGCTTCAGTCTACTAAGACCCGCGGGTTCGAGCGGTTGCGGCTTTTCTCCGATTTTTCTCCTTTTTCCAAATGTTGAGCTTTTTCTTTTCTTTTCTATTTACTGAAAAAAAACTATTATTTATTACCAAAACTAACCCATTTATTCTGATCCTTTCTCGTGTTGAGAGGACCCTTTGTTGTGAAATTTCTGGACGCGTCCCCAAAATCAGCCCCATAACTCCATGCCGCCCGAACTCTTCACCAGTCTCTCTGTGAACTTCGGAAAGGGGACTAGCGAGGTTTTGAAAAACCTTTGAACCTTTCATGCCTGCATATATACATAAATCATAATAAAAATAACCTGTCGTCTTGATCGACTTTCGTTACTAAAGCCTTGCACAATGCCATCGACAATGTCTAAATGTAAAGTTATAGCTAAATTAGTAGGTGTTGAACAACACAAGTACAGCGTATTACAGTGGATTATTAATTAGAAGTTTACTTCATGTCAGCATCTGTGTAGCATACTAAAGATCGTCAGACCCATTCAAGATTTTTCGAACATCCCTGGTTTCGCGAGTTTGTGCCGGCGGGGCTGCCAGGCTTCTTCGTACACCGTCAAATTGGTCAAAATGTCACATGTATGATAATATTGAAAATTAAAACTATTTCTTTTCAAATATATTTATATATTTTAGGCAAATCATTGAGAATAATTTCCTTTCTCCCCAGAATTTTGGTCGTTCAAAGGCGTCCACGTTTCGTTGTAGGGCGTCCCACGACTATCGCGTTATTTGGGCACATCAAAACGAAGTCGGGTAATAATTGATTAGAATGGATGTTTTGGTTTCCATGTATACACTGACCTTCACTATCTTTATGCTCTTCATACAATGTTCTTAGTTCATTTTCTTCATCTTCTGTCCAAGTATTTTTATTAACAGTTTTCCTAAAGGTGGCAGAAAGCACGCTTTATCAAAAAGAGATAATTGAAGCAACAGCAAACTTTGGCATGTTGTTAAGGTTTGGAGAAATAGGATGAAATTAAACCAGCTATGCTTTGCCGTGACTTTTTAGAATTGCCGAAATTTAATACACGAAAAAAAGAAAAATATATGCACAATATTTAAACATGCAAAACTAATTTCTGAAGTTTTACCATCACGTTTTTTGATATTTTAATAGCCCTTTAAAGTGCCCATAACCTCAAAATGTTTTATTGTCTTATTTGGAAGAACTTTTAAAATGATAAAGTAACTTATTTTGAAGATTTTCGTTTCTTTGCTTTCTTTTTGAGATATATCAGTTTGTTTGATATGCAAATGTCTGGAATTTCGTCACACATGCATAATGATTTATTGGAGAAATGTGTATATCTCTTTCATTCTCGAACGAAATCCTTTAAAATCAAGAAGTTTGGTGTTGTGGGAGAAACGCACACACGTGTTATTCACACTTTAGTGTTTTTATTTCATGAACGCAAAGATATATAACATTCTCTGATAACTCATTATGCATATGTGATGAAATTCCAGATATTTGCATATCAAACAAACTGATATATCTCAAAAAGAAAGCAAAGATACGAAAATCTTCAAAAGTTCTTCCAAATAAGTTCTTTAAAAGTTCTTCCAAATAAGACAATAAAAAATGTTGAGGTTACGGGCACTTTAAGCGGTTGCTATTAATAGCTCAAAATGCGGACAAACCAACCAAGTTTGACTCACAAATTATTGAAAATCAGCTATTTTCTTTTGTTATGGCCGAAATAATTGAGTAAATGCGGACAAACATGAGTACTGACGTCATCTCGACAAAGTGCTATTAAGTTACAACAAAAGTTTGATTCAAACGTACCAATATAATTGGTTTGTTTTTAATATCTCCCGGTATCTGTGCTTGCTATTGATGAAATTATATTTAAATCAAATTGCTAAAAATTACGGTACTCGGTATTCATAAAGTATAGGGAACGAATTACCAAAACCAGACGTGACGACGCAACTTACTTTTTCAAGATGCTTCTATCCTGAACCAGATCAAGGGTAATTAATTGTTCAACAATCTAAATGATGAAAACGTTTCGCACAACCTCAATAAGTTTGATAACTCACGGTATCAAAAAAGATGCTGGCTGCATATTATTACCGCAATGCTTTGCGAATTTAAATTAGCTGTAATAATAGCTAAACATCGTTTAACTTGCAAACTTGAATTAAGTATGTAAGAGATTCCTTCATAGCAAGTTTAATATTCCGCTGTGAGGGGAATATTAGTGAGTTCCCCGCTATGGCGGGGAATATTAGTGAATTCCCCGCTGTGAGGGGAATTCGAGTACGGCGCGAAACTGAGTACCACGCGTGAAAACCAAATAACACGCGCGTAAACCAAGACGAACATGTCAACAATATGGAGGAACAACAAGAAATTTCAAGACGTTTCAAGACCGTATTCAATATTGTTTCGGTATAATATATAATTTATAGACCCTCCGCTCGGCGAATTCGTCGAAATATTACCCCTCGGGATGATATATCATCCCTCGCGGTAATATTTCGGAGAATTCCCCTCGCTCCGGGTCTATAAATGATAAATGTTCCTTCAAAAGCCTTTGAACCTTTCATGCCTACATACATAAATCATAATAAAAATTACCTGTCGTCTTGATCGACCTTGGTTACTCAATCCTTGCGTAATACCATCGACAATATCTAAATGAAAAGTTATAGCTTAAAGTCAGTAGGTTCAAAAACGAAACAGCACAAGTACAGCATATTCCATCAGCGAAGCTTTTACATGTATAGTAGAGACTGTAGTATATTTGAGCATAAGTGGACAAGCATTAAAATGCTGCTGCGATGAAAAAATCGGTCCGATTTGTTTTCATAGAATCGAAGTACAATACCAAATAAATACGTTCGTGTACATAATATTGAAGGAAATAATAAATTTAAGACTAAGAAAATTAAGATAAATTTTGAGCTTATCTTTTCAAATTTGACCGCTTTACATGGCTCTTTCATTAATGGACTGTCGCTATTTATGAAACGAAGCTCAAAGTTTGCAGTCTTAAATTTATTATTTTGCTTTAGCATTAGCGAGTTGTACTTTGATATTTTGGAAAAATTACCACACAATTTTTCATCACAGTAGTCCTTCAAAGGATATATATGAAATGAGAAAAAACTCCTAAAACGATAAAGAATCGCTTTTTGCAGTTCTTGCATATCTTATCTCGTTCTTGAGTTATTCAAGGTAGTGTATATGATATATGACGTCACAAGTTGTACTCACCATTATGACCAATCTGAAAATGAAACATATCTTCAAAACTATTGAATACAATTACTTGAAACTATGGACAAGTATACATTTCACTAAATTGAATAACCCACATCAACTTTATCGTTGTCATAGTAACAGATTAGTTCCCAAACTCATTTTTAATTGATGCACAAAATTCTATTTTCTAAAATGCCCTGGCAAGATTTTGATTTAATGTTGCCCTGTTTTGTTGACAATGCTATTGAAAATACATTTCACTATTCAACAGTCAAATTTTGTTTATAAAGGAGTCTGGTAACTAATCTGTTACTATGGCAACGATAAAATTAACGTGTGGATAGGCAATTTAGTGAACTGTATATGTATCAATAGTTTTGAAGATATGCTTCATTTTCAGATTGGTCATAATGGGATAAGTGATATTACACAACCTTGAAAAACTCAACAACGAGATAAGAGATGAAAGAACTAAAAGGATATTCTTTATCGTTTTAGGAGTTCTTTCAAATAAATCAATAAAAAAGTCATTTCAATTTTCGTTTCATATACTTTTTAAGCAGGTGGAAACTATGGGTTTCAAGTATACCTTATTAGACAGTTTAGTACAGTGCTTTCTGTATTTTATGAGACATGTCGTATTTTCAAAATAAGAGTGTCGATCTATCTTGTCTTTTGTCTGCTGTATGCAAAGCAGTCTTTACTGATTGTAGTCAATTTCTAATACTGTATGTGGCACTTATATCGACGACCATGACACCATTTTGATCGTGGCGACCAAATGGAAACCAGGCTTTATTTATTATCCAATTCTATAAAATATTACTGTTCTCTTTCCAATTATAGCAAAAATATGGCATATCATTACTACCTATATTGTCTAAGGTGTTGGAGAGGTGTGTCGCACGTCGGATGGTGACGTTTACGCAGGATCGTATCTTCCACCTTCAACATAGTTTTCGTAACGGTCTTTCCTGCACAACTCAGCTTCTCGCCGTTCTTCACGAAATAGGGAAGGCTCTTGATAATGGGGATGAAATCGATATTGTATATCTTGATCTTACTCGTGCATTCGATTGCTGTCTGTCACGTTCACCTCCTACAGAAACTGCACCTTTATAGGATTACTGGTCCTCTGTTTGACTGGCTATCTGACTACCTCTCCTGTCGTCGTAAGCGTGTCATTGTCAACGACACTTATAGCCCATGGGTAGAGGTCTGTTCTGGCGTCCCTCAGGGTTCAGTGCTCGGCCCCATTCTGTTCATTTTATACATAAATGATCTCCCTGACAGCGTTTCTTTCTCCCGTACTGTCATGTTAGCCGATGACACTAAATGTTTCCAAACCATCAACTTACTGGTGATGTCAATCGACTCCAGCAGGATTTAGACTCCCTGTCAGTTTGGGCTTCAACTAATGAGCTAATGTTCCAGCTGGCTAAATGTGAGAATCTTCGGATTACTCACAAACGCTGTAACCCACTAACGAAGTGACTCTAAAGACAATCACCATTGCACGAGATCTTGGCGTACAAGTTTATCATGACTTGTCATGGGCGGACCACATTGCGAACATTGTGTCTTAGGCAAACAGAATGCTTGGTTTTCTTCGAAGACATTGTTCCAGTCTCTTGTGATATTCAGAAAACCCTTTACATCTCGCTGGTTAGATCACATCTCATCTATGCCAGCCAGGTATGGTCACCTTGCCAACTGTACGTGGATCTATTTATTTGATGCGAAGTTTGGAGAGAGTACAAAGGAGGGCCACACGTTTCATCCTTCGTGGTTTTGAACTCGACTATAAGTGCCGGCTCATTCAACTTAATCTTCTACCTCTATCCTATTTTCTTGAATACCATCTCCTTTTTCTCTTCCGCTGTATAAATGGCGAAATATGTCTTGGCGAAATACGTCTTGACATATCAGAATTTGTGCAGTTTTCACACCCTAAGACACGTTGTGGATCCTCCGGGATGGATCTTCGCCTTAATTCTGCTCGTACATCTACATTTCGTGAATCATTTTATGTCGGTATCTGTCCTCTGTGGAACGCGCTACCTCTTGCTATTCCGAGCGTACATCAGTCTTCAAGACTCGTCTGAAACCTTTACTTATCTGTCCTATCTGCAGAAGCCCTAATGTGGCTTTCGCCTGTAGTTGCTAATTTTAACAACTACTATTTGATCTATGTACATTAATATTAGTTCGTACTTTATGTTTGTTAGTTTTTTGTATTTATTTTTTGTATTTTTATTTGGAGACAAGCCTTTGTAAGGGACCCTGTGTCCTATTGCTTTGTTTCCTGTTGCCTTTTTTGTCACAAATGTCTTAAATTAAAAAATTAAAAAAACCTCAAAGGCTTTCAAAATGATCACAGAGGAAAAGCGCGGGAAGAAACCGATTTCAAACAGGTCCAATATCCTACTTTATAAAATAACATGTATGCTACGATGTACGAAATACCTAATGGTTTTTCCGTGTTTGGATACTGTGATCCAAACACTTGGGAAGTTACTCGACTTTCGAAAAGTTAAAGCTTTTTTTACGCTTTTCTCCAGTCTCGCAACTTCCGCGTGTTTGGATCACAGTATCCAAACATGGAAAACATTAGGTATTTCTTTAATCCAAATATCGCATGGTATTTACTATTTGTACGAATTTGGGCACATCGAAACGAAGTCGGGTAATAATTGATTATAATTAGGGTTTTAGTTTCCATGTATACACTGACCTTCACTATCTTTATGCTCTTCATACAATGTTCTTAGTTCATTTTCTTCATCTTCTGTCCAAGTATTTTTATTAACAGGTTTCCTAAAGGTGGCAGAAAGCATGCTTTATCAAAAAGAAACAATTGAAGCAAAGGCAAACTTTGGCATGTTGTTAAGGTTTGGAGAAATAAGAAGAAATTAAACTCGAGTACTTGTTTAAACAAAATCGCGAGAATTGCACAAATTTAAATATGCAAAACAATTTCTAAAGTTTTGCCACGATGTTTTTTGATAATTAATTAAAGTGCCTATGAAATGAAAATTAACTTTGCCTTATTTAAATGCACTCCGAAAATGATAACATGTAGGCATGTTAAACACGGAGTGCTTGCATATATTGGCGGTGAGATGCTCACCGTGCCAATCATAATTAGTTCAATCACTGTGATTGGTCAGGAAACAGAGAGAAATGAGAAGTAATCAAAACAACAAAATATCCATTGTTTCGAGACTCCATTGTTTGAATTGATTTTTAAAAATTTCAAAGACTCCATTGTTTCGAGGGGGAGGGGCTTCCTCTTTTATGCGGGCACTCCATGTTTAATTTAGAGTTATTTGACTTCTTTCGTATCTCGCGTTGTTCTTGAGATATTTAGACTTTTGTGATATGCAAATGATAACCTATGACGTCAAGATGTTTCTACATTTTTAGAAAATCGAGTATATCTTTGAAATTATTCAACGAAACCACTTGACACTTTGCATAGTACGACACTTGGTGACACCTAATATCATTACATCGGAATAGCGATCCCAAATTAATTTACTATTTCTAATTTCTTAATTTTCTAAAAATGTAGAAACATCTTGACGTCAAGGTTATTTCATTTGCATATCACATTGTTCTGGTCTAGTGGTTACCACACATGTCTATGAGCTGGCAGACACAGCTTCAAATCCTGTGTCGGACCACCACTCGGTGTCTTGAAAATAATTGAGGAGAAAGTGTTGCCTTTGCAATAATATCAGCAAATGGTAAGTCTTTCGGGTCTTCTCGGATAACGACATTAAATCATAGGCCCTCGGAACCCCTATCAATTGGGCTTCTCCGCTTCTAGCCTGTTGGGGTTACTCCGTTCACCTAAAAGAGTAATAAATCTACTCTAAACTAAATCGCTAACTTACCTTTTCAAGATGCTTCGATCCTGAACCAGATCAAGGGTAATTAATTTTCCAACAACCTAAATGAAGAAAACGTTTCGCACAACTTCATTCATAATCAACTGATCAAAAAGATGGCGGCTGCATATTATTACCACAATGCTTTGCGAACTTAAATTAGCTGTAATAATACAAACTTTTTGCAAACTTTAAAATGTAAGAGATTCCTTCATACTAAAATTAATATTTTTGAAAGTCTATCTTCTGATATTTCTGCAAGATACAAAGTTTACAGCGCGCAAAGGATTGTGGTTAAAGAAAAAAACACGTGACGATTATCGAGTTAAAAATGCAAACTTTCACGCAAGACGCAACCAATATTTCAACGAATTAATTAATTAGCATAACATCTTTAACCATTAAAGTAAATGATTTGAACTTAGGAGTATCATTAGAGGTGCAGTCTACAAGATCAAATGCGCCGACTGCCAGGATACTTATATTGGTGAAACCGACAGAAACATAAAAATCTGAACACAAACGAGCTACTAGAAACGGGGACAGGACTAATCACACAGCTGAACACCACGTACAAACAAAACACAATATTGACTGGGACTCGGCTGAATGTACCGCCTTTAACACAAACTACAAACAAACGACATTACATTAGAAAGTTGGTATACCAACTTCGAACATAAACCACTTAACAGATCACAACAATTACCAACACCATACAAAAAACTTCTTTGCACCCACCAACGAACAATAGACCTACCAACAAACAATACACCCACGCTTAACGTAACAAACAACTGATGACGAACAATATTGGCCCACGCTTAACGCATGACGCAACACCCACTCACACTAATTATGACACAAACAAACGATGACGTAATGAACCAGACGTATATATAGGCAAACCCTGACAAACACGCTTTACTTTACTCTGAAGATGACCGCCGCTGAGGCCGACGAAACGTCAGTCACCAACAATAGTCTTTCTCAAGACTACAACAACCTGGACGATCAACTTCACACATCTTTAACTATTTAAAAAAATTGCGAGCTTATTCTTTATCGAAGAACCACTTTAAACACCTATCACGTCAGCGTGCCTTATGCTATAACAGAAGGCCCATTTACACTGGCGAGTTTTGGTACGATTTTTCTCATCTTAGGGCATGCAATTGAGTGGATGACTCAGGCTGCGTTTACACTAGAGCAAAAGTAATCGGATTCGTATTGTTTTTTATTCCCATGAGGATGTAAAACAATATGAATCCGGTTACTTTTGCTCTAGTGTAAACGTAGCCTAATTGGAGGACTTCAACCAAATAATTCATTTACTTCTTTTGTTTGTGGTATCAACATGTCTGTCAAACAAACCTTTGTGTTCTGCGTCTCAAGGGATCGACTGCAACCATCCATAGCTTTGCACAAAGGGTTCAATAGTTTTGTAAGTCATGAATCCACTCGATCGTATGCACCAGGAGGAGAAAATTGGTACCAAAACAATGGGCTTAGAAACACGACATGACATACAAACATACTTCACCGGTTAAGTAAATAAAAAACGTAATTACATTCCGTACATAACATAGTACATTGTGACAGTTTAAGTTTTGCAAGCGCATGAGTGTAGCAAATTTCAAATGATTTCTACGTTCATGGTTTAACAAAGATAAATACCTGTCTCCTAGTTCTGAATTCATTGTTTATTCCATTTAGAATGTTCTCTACAAGATCTAATAAGATGTAAAGAATGTAGGGATTTGATGATTAGTAAAACAAGCGAAAACTCTTTGGAAATATTTCCCGCCATGGCAGTACACTACTCGTTGTTTCGTAAATTCATCCACCGCGACTTGTACTCGGTCCCTTTTCAAACTGTACATGCGGATGTCTAACTACGTTCGTTTGTTAAATAACTATAGAATAGTTATGAACTTATGTAGGCCGTTCGTACGACCTTTCATACGACGTTCCTATGTTCGTGGGTCCGAATGAAGTTTGAAGGAACAACGTCCGTCCGTCCGTCCGTCCGTCCGTCAGTCAAGTCAGTCCGACGAACTTGGTGAACCCATCAACAAAAATACCTTCACTATCTTTGAATTCTTCATAGAGACTTTTTAGTTCTTCTTCTTCCTCAAATGTCCAAGAGTGACCACTTCGACTCGCCTCCCTAAAGATCGTGTTTTAAGAAATCATTTTACGGTTTTCTTTAAAAGTGAACCTCCTCCATCGCTTCTCCATACACGAACAATGAACAATCCACATACATTATCCACAAATATCAATTTTTCCCCTGTAAGTGCCTCAATCCTTTATTTTGGCAGTTCACTATACCTTTCTTGTTTGTATACTTTGTTAACTCACTGCCCACGTACTGTAGCAGTGCTCTAGGTTTATTTATTGTTAACACTTTCCTGGTTTTACCTCTTGAAACTATAAAGACTAACCATTTACAACTTTTTCATATCTCACTTCACTCTTGAGATATTAAGATTTGTTTATGTAAAGGATCATACTTATGACATCACAATCCATAATGACTTATTGAAAAATTCTGCATATCTTTACCATTATCACATGGAATCATTTGATGATTGGCATATTTCATGTGCGTGGATGTATCCAATGATTTGATGTCATTGGATACATCCACGCACATGAACCTGCATTTCAAGTGATTTCATTACATAATCTGAAGGAAATATAAGCGTTTTCAATAAGTTATTATGCATTATGATGTCATAAGTATGATCATTTACATATTAAACAAATCTTAATATCTCAAGAGTGAAGTGAGATATGAAAAAGTTGTAAATGGTTAGTCTTTATAGTTTCACGAGTTCTTTCAAACAGAGTTATTTTACAACTGAATTTTTCATTGCATAGGCACTTTAAATATATTTATAAAGTAAATGAGCGACAACACGCTGTCTGATATTGGTTACTGAGGTCCAAAACCGTGTCATTATAACTCAATAAAGCATAAGCTGACGTGATTCCTCGCGTAGATTTTGCCGTTTTTTAAGTAGTTTAAATCACAAAAGGAAGTCAAAGTACTAACCACAACAGAATGTTTTAACTGCAACGTTGACTGTATTTTCATCGCTAAAATCGCCAACGTGTTTTCAACAAAGGCTTCCTAGCAACGCCTCATATAACAGGTAAATCTGCATTTTTCATGGCTCTATTTAATTGTGTTATTTTATAAAAGAAATACAAAACTTTGTCGTTGTGTGATTATCGAGTTATAATGGCACTCGCGAATCTAGTAAAACACTCGGCTATCGCCTCATGTTTTACACTCATCTTTCATGCCATTATAACTCGATAATCACACGCGACACGTGTTTTATTTCTTAAAGGGATATGGCAATATAAATTAACTTTGTCTCATTTGAAAGAACTCGTAAAATGGTATAAGAAGACCTTTTACAATTTTTCTGTATCTTTCTTGGTTTTTGAAATATTTCAGATAATTATGACAAAAGTCTACAATCCGCCATCTTGTTGTAATATTTGACCTAATTAACTAGGAAATTGGTGACGTCACAAGCAGGGTAAACCTGATGAAACTACTCCATAGGTGACCGAATTTCCGCGGAAGGGTTTTTAAAATGTTGTGGGCCAATTCAAAATGGAAATAGTGCAACATAATCGCTGACATAAATATGAGGAATTCTGACATACAGGTAAACTATGTTGATTTCTTTATACTTTAATTTCGGCGATTCAGAGTCTTACTTTATCTTCATGGAAAAATTATATCTTGATAGAAAATCTGTTACTTCATATATTAATTCTTACCTTCGCTCGAGGCTCCCGTATCCTTCAGTTATTTCGTAACAGTCATTGGCATGACTCCAGAAAATTAATTCCGCACATATGGTAGGGTTGGTTGGCATCAATGCAAAGAACTTTGACAAGATGTACTTAGAAAATGTCACGAGTTCCTGAATCAAGTCAAGCAAACAATACGAATAAAAAAATACTAGAAGATTGGTTACAAACCGACGAAAGCGCGCGTACCTGTAACAGGGATAACGTTTCGAGATAAGGCCTTTTGTCAGAGCTTCTATATATATAACCTTCTATAGTATTTTTTATATATAGTTTAAATATATAAATATTTCTAATGCATCTAAATAACCATGTTTTCCAACTATTTCAGTGATTCAAGCCATTTTCGCCGAGAAAATCGAAGGAAAAGTTTATGTAAATCAGGACGAATCTTTATCACATATAAAGACACGATACGCTCATGATTTTCCTTTGTGTTTTCCTCATGAATTATTAATGCGTTTTACTTTTAAGATTGGAACACACGAGGTGACAAATCGCGAGGACGTGTCGCAGGACATGTTGCAGGGACAAATCCCGTCGTGTGTACTTGTCGCGGGGACAAAATATTGTCCCCGAAACATGTTGCATGTATTCAAAATGATTTGAATTCGTGCGACATGTCGCGGTGACAAAAGTATGTCCCCGTGACTTGTCCCATCGTATGAACAGCTCGTGCAACTAGTCCCCGGGACAAAATTAAAATAAACCAATCACATAACGTCATTTTATTTTCCTTTTCCTTTTCTGACATGTCCCCTCGTATGTCCTCAACAAGGGAAATGTCTCCGCGACATATGCCCCCGCGATGTGTCGCTTCGTGTGTCCTCAACAGGGGAAATGTCCCCGCGACACGCTCCCGTGATTTGTCGGCTCGTGTGTCCCAACCTTTAACAATACACGGATCGTTAATATCAATTATAGTTTGGTTTGTATTATGGGATACCAGAAGTGAGTTCAACTTGGTTAGGCAGTGTAAAAATACAAATCGAAAACTCTAAAAGGTTACTGTACTGCTGAAATACTGTGTAGATCGGTCTGACGTTTCGAGTGAAGGCCCTTCGTCAGAGAGTGAAACATAAATGGTATTTTTTGTTGTTTTCAACAAAATGTCTGTAATCAGGCTGTTTGATTCTCATTACATCCGTAGAAACATTGTCGTTAAAAATTTGAAATATTGTAACCCGGACGATGATCGTGGATGAGCATGAAATCTTGTTGGCCAGCTGGATAACATCAAGGGAATCGAGGTATATAATCGTCAGAAGAGACTTAAGGCGGGAGGTTAGGGTTAGAAAACTCATTAGGCGGGGGGTTAAGGTTAGGATCTAAGGGCCTATTTATATGATCCCGGTACACCGGGACGTCCCCGGATGATCGGTATGCGTGAAAATGTTGATAATAATATCTCAATGAAACAAAAAACAACCGGGATCCCGGTCAGGCGGGATGTCCCGGTCTCCATATAAACGCAACTGCGAAAATAACAGTAAATTATATACAAATCGAGATCCCGGTATACATCCCGGTATACCGGGATCATATAAACAGGCCATAAGTTGTTTTGGTGTTAGCGGTTATTTGGGTTAGGGTAATAAATCAATAACTTTTGAAAGCGCTTGCATCCTAAGTATTGATTGTTTCAACCGTCATTTCTTCATCATCATCATCTTGTGGCCTTGACCAAGATGGAGGCAATGGAGGATACGACTTTTTTCCAGACTTTTAATTAGTTGTAACAATTTAAATGTCTGTTGTTACTCGGAGTTTTACGCCGTTGGACGATCTTCAGATAACTGATTAAGATTCGGTGTGAATATTCATTTATATGGTGCGTGACGTCATGGGTTTGGTGTGTAATGATGCGTTTCAGGCGGTTAATTTGAAACTTAAAGTGTCACTAAGACGAAAAAATCGTCTACCAATTTTGATCTTAGTTTATCATACGAAATGAGGAAGAAAGGCGTTCTCGGTTTCTCAATATCTTATCCCGTTCTCGAGATATTTAGGTTTTCGCCTAATAAAATTAAATCGTAATTTTTGTCACTTTTTAAAAAGAATAAGGTGATTTAAACCTCCGAAGTACAATATTTACGTGTCTACAAATATTCGTGTATATGCATTACAATAAATGTTGTTTGATAAAGAAGAAATAAACACTTTTTGTTTTATAAATGACAGGTGCCTATTTCCAAACGATCTTCGTGGCAACAATATAATTTGTGCAGTACGGTGCACATTTCACCTTACCACAGATGTGTAAAGTTTGAAAACTTTCTACCTATTATTTGCAGAGATATTCCTCATTTTGCAAATTTTATTTTAGTCTATGTGAGAAAATAACGTCATACACTATCTAATTTGCATATGTCAAAACCTAAATATCTCGAGAACGGGATAAGATATTGAGGAACCGATAACGCCTTTCTTCTTCATTTTGTTATTATAATTTACTAAGATCAAAATTGGATAGACGATTTTTTTCCGTCTTAGTGGCACTTTAATCTTGTGTCGGCACTTAGAAAATATCTCAGTTATTTTATATATTTAGAATCCTCACGAAGAAAAGACAAAGGAAATCAGTGGCATGACGGTGGTTGTATATCTGATTTCTAAAATTCATTAATAATTCATGAGTAATTAAACCAATAGCATGTGAGCATTCGGTCACATGATGCTGTTTGGATACCCCGGTCAAACACCGCCAGACAAAAGATTTCAGCTGCATACGTAATTAAGATATTTGATCCAAACACTAGTGTTTGGATCAAATATCTTAATTACGTATGCAAAATCAAGTCAGCAAACAAATTCACACACAAAATTCCTTTATTCACTCTTTGTCGTCTACCACAAATCTAATGTTACAGCCAGTAAACACACACTTGTCCAGTTTAATACTCGCAGAAACAAAACCCTCTACCATGCATCACAATCATCTCAACTCCACTATTTAATTTATCATTATCTATTCATCGTGGAAAACCCACTTCAGTTATGCATAGTGTAATATCTCAATAGAATTCCTAATTACGATATCCTTCGTTAGAAATTCTATTCAAATCAGCAAACAAAAACATTCTCTTACCTCTCCATTCATTTCAGAAGCTATATAAACAACTCGAGCTCGTGTCCCACCGGGATATCCAAACACTCGAAAACAATGGACAAAAACACTCGCGCTGCGCGCTCGTGTTTTCACCATTATTTTCTCGTGTTTGGATATCCCGGTGAAACACTCGCTCTCGTTGTTCATATATTACATCAAATTCTGCTGATTTACATAAACTTTTACTTCGATTTATTCGGCTAAAATGGCTTGAATCTTCAATATTGTCGATAAACATGAATATTTAGATGTATATCCGATACAACAGGGCCGCTTATGTTGTAAATAGTACATATTAGCCATGTAAGTGTATAATATTAATCATGCTAGATAAGAAAAAAAAACACCACGAGAGCTCAAGTAAATTTAAGGAGTGGTCTTTCCTTTGAAGTCTCGACCTAATTTTCTTACCTTGTATTTGCTGGCGGCGGGATCAGAAAAGATCTTCCTAAACGTTACAAACAACGAGAGCTGGAAAAGCATGGCGGGCATTTTTAAATCCACAGCAACCCTGTGCAGCATCTTCATAATGTAGTGGTTTATCTGAGCGTTGTTCTCTTGATACCAATTAAGCAACCAGCAATAAGGTTCTATAACAACTGGAGACGCCAGTCTACGAAAGAGGGAAGGCGCGCATCTGTTAGTCAAACACAGCAAGCAAGAGCGCAACGATTAAGGCGAGATGGGAACGCGATCACCACCCAATTTTGAGATAAGAGGAAAATTTCGGAGGTCAGTTTCAGTGCCAAGTGCAGTGCAGTGTGGAAGTCAATCTTTTCACGTCACTTCTTATACCTGACTTTGAAAACTCAAAATCTATAACATTTCCAAACACTGATCATATAGTCGCCCATGTGAAACATTCAGTATCGTACACTGGTACATTAAACACCAGTTAAAGGGACACTCCATCCCCAAAACAAGTGTTTCTTGAATGAAAGTTCTTTGTCACCTCACATGTGAATGGATATTAGTTTTCTTCTAATCGTTTTAGTTTTAGAGAAATTTGGCTTTTTTATCGTATTTTTGGTAAATTGAAGGTCGCCATTTTGTTCTGATTGCGGGCGAATGCGGTCGATCCCATTATTTTTGACGTCATTGAGTGATAGAAACACTTTGAAAAGAAACCCTTCATGATAGCATGACGATAACGTGGTCTTAGTCTATTGTGTTATTTTTGGGTACAGTTCCCCTTTAAGGGACCTTGGCATACAAACGTGGTTAAATATTGACCGAGATAACGTTCAAAATCGCAGAATAACTTTGAATAAACAACTCGTACAAAAAAATTGAGATTTTTCTCAATGAAGAAAAATGGGCTACAAAAAATGAGATGGCGGGATTTCGTCAGCTAAAGTATAACTTAGTGAAAAATATTTTTGATCATGTTTCAACGAGTAGAGGTCGAGCGCAAATTCGTATCCATATAGGGCGTGCGACGGAGCGATACTGGGGACCATTCTGATTACATAACAAATGTTAGTTTTCATGATAGGACAGGCGGGCAAGGGGTTACGTACACGTATTTCTAATGTAAAAGATAAAGAACTGCAACCATATTTAATATTTTGGTATCGTCTTGGTGTAGGACTTTGCTAATAGTACAATTAAAAAATGTTTTTTTTAAATTAAGAACCTATTTCAAATTTCAGCCTAAAGTTCCTATAAGTGGAAGTTTGTATTAGTGGGTGTTTGTTTTGTTGATAGAAGAGTTCACCAAAAACAACTCCCTTTTTCAAATTACTGGATGAATTGGAAATAATCTAACGTTTAATCTAACTCCGTCTTACTGCGTTAAGCTACGTTCACATATCGAGTTAATCAGGCCAATTTCCTATCATCGCATACGCGATAGCAAGGAGAATGTACACTTTGACGACATTAATAAAGGAACGATATTTCAACATTGTACTTATTTTCAACGATTTGTTATATAAAGGAAATAGAAAAATCGCTATTCCACTGCAATTTCGATTTATTCCAAAGCACAGTGAGGTACCATCCAACATAAATCTCAGCTCATTTCTTAACCGCTTTGAAGTTTGCCAGAAAGTTTCCAGAAAATTTCCAAAGTTTTCAGACCGCCATATCTCGATTGACTATGATTAGATAGCGAGTAGTTGTGTGATACTTATGCTAGCATGTTTCTGCTAATGATAAATACTATTGGTGGCTTGGCGTTCAAAAGACAAAGGCACGACGACCTTTTTGCTGGTAGGTACAATAGCATCTACTGAGATTCATTTGTTAAATGACCTCGTGCAACCCAGCAATAGAGCAAGCAAATTACGTACTTTTTTAAGAAGTCGTCTATTGAAAATTCTTGTTCCTTCGTCTGAACTGACTGGATTTCTTCTTCCTCTGGAATATCAAAACACACAAAGCGTACAATGGAAGCGTCAGTTTAGAATCCCCTTGATGTTTGGCTGATAAACTCCTGCAGACTAAATTACTCAGTATATTCACCTGGATCTGTCATTTCGTTTTCTTGGTCAGCTTCAGGTTCGACTTCATTGACGACTACTAAAGAGAAGGAAGATCGCTTAAAATTTACTACAGCCACATAGCTTGTCAATGTGATTTTATTGATCACAGATATTTGATGCTTTAGTCCATCAATCATCCTATAAAGAAACGTATGCCTACATGCATTTTGTGATCCCTAGTCTATAATATGCTATCAATAATATAATATATAATACTATATATTAATATAATATATCAAGTCAGTTATTGGATTTACAATAATTACGACGGTTAGCTTTCAATGCTGATAACTATTCTCGCTTCACGATAAATAAACAATCTAATTTTTTAACGAAGAGTATTTAATATATTCATATTTTTTAATATATTCAAGTGCGTTTGAAAAATTATCTGACTACCCCAACCGGGAATCAAAGCTTTTCCTCATCATATAAGATCTCTTCTATTTTCTTGTTGGACTTAGCAAATCACAAAACTTATTTTGGATCAGAAAAAGGTCGTTGGACGTTGCTTTGAGGTGTCTATTGAAACGTGTACGTCATGTCATGTTACATATACAGTACCATTTCTCTTTCCAGCACAAAAAAGAAAAAGCTGAATTGCGCTCTTTATTTAGAATATTAATATTGAACTCACTCACCCGGTAGATCCATTCGGAATATCTCATAAAAACACATGAATTCTCCCTCTGCATCAACATCATTTTCACCAAATGAGCTGTTGGGCCAAACTTCCCTAAAAATCCAAAATTGACTGTAAAAAGCACTCCTTGATGATAACTTGGTGGTTCGCAATGCGACAATTCGTGCAAATATTTGTATGTGGCGTAAGTCTTAGCTGTTAACTCTCAAAGCTATTATACAAAGGGATATTACACGATGACGAGAAGATATATATGAATGTTATGTTCGAGTGGTAAGAACAATATCTCACACGTAGCGTAACGAACAAGTAAGTATAAAATTGATATATTTGAACTGCCGTGTAATGTTCTATTTGATTATATGGACAATAAAATTCGACTCGTGGTCGTGGACAAACGCGGCTTAATCCACAAACTATAGAGCCGCTTGACCTAAGCCTCCCAGTTCAATCATGTCAATAATGGCTCGCCAAATTGGTAATTTAACATGAAAAATTGAAAGAAACATGTCTCTGGCTCTTACTTTATTCAAAACAAAAGGCGGAAAAAGCGATTTGTCGACATACCATCGAACAAATTGAATTTCCCGCCCCATTTTATTTTACAGAGTAATACGAGAAGTAGAAAAAAGTTGAATAAGTTTGAGGTATGGCTGGAAAAATGCAGTAGCTCTAAGTACACCCATTCATTCATTTCGTAACCGTTTCACTCTCCCTCTCTCTCTTCATCTTTCCTTTATTAACCTCTTAATTGTTACCTGGCAGCTCGGAGAAGTGCCACAGCCCCATCGAATGATGTTCCGCGAATATTTCGTTGAATATCCACGAGGCATTTAGTTCTGCAGGAATAAAATGAAACAATAAACAGCGACTAGGTTAGAGATTTTGGAGGAAAGTTACGAAGGCGGCAAAGTACGGAAAAGAGAAAGAAGATGGGCATGCGAAAAAGAAAGAAAAATTCAACCGAAATGGGAGAAGGTGAATGCGAGTTGGAAAAGGTACAGTATGAAAAGTGCAGGTCAGTTGCCATCAATCCCTATAATTGGGATTCGAACGAGAAAAACACGTAGGCCATGTTGTTAAGTATG
This sequence comes from Chrysogorgia sp. JL179-B06, assembly GCA_035772405.1. Taxonomy (NCBI): domain Eukaryota; kingdom Metazoa; phylum Cnidaria; class Anthozoa; order Scleralcyonacea; family Chrysogorgiidae; genus Chrysogorgia; species Chrysogorgia sp. JL179-B06. The sequence goes on from JAYKKM010000047.1 coordinate 2,969,555, forward strand.
ACAAATAGAATCTAAATAAATGCTCTACAAAGTATAATATACCTTATCCATTGTGACGCATGAATGTACAAAGTATAATAAACCTTATCCATTGTGACACATGAATGTATTAGTAACTGCTACTACCTGCAGAATTATTTTCGGTAAATCTTTTTGTGATATTAAGTCGAACAATTGTTTTGACATTAACATGAGAAAGGCAAGATCGCAAGTAATTATGGTAATAGCAGTCTACTTATAGATTCGTACGTCGTAATGGGGGGTAAGATTTATTCAAAAGAAAATTTCTACGGGCAGCCTGAAAACAAATTGCTAGAAGGTTAGTATTAAGGTACGTTTACACATATTTGCGATTAATCAGGCCTTATGGTTTAGATGCATGGTAAGTAAGCAGAAATGGAAAAGGCTAAAAGGTATAACTCAAAAGGTCCTTCCCATTTTCAAGAACTAGTCTAAACCTAATCGCAATCCTAATCCTAACCTTGATCCTAACCTCAAAACTAACCCTAAACGCGGCCAATTGTAACCTAACCTAACCAAAATAAACGCAAACAGAAACAAAAACGTCCTTTTTAGTAAGGATTGAGCCCACAAATCATTCCGCTGATTGTTTCTCGTCCTGAACATGCATCTAAACCATAAATCGGCCCAATTAATAGCAGAGTGTAAACGTACCTTTAGTGTTAGTACGAAAGTTAATAAAATCCTTATCCTAGCCATCACATACTAACCCTCATACTAACCATCAAGCAACTCGTTTTCAGTCTCCCCGCGGAAACCTTATTTTAAAGTATACTTTCTGGCGATTGTTACCATGCCACAACCAGCGTAGCCGCCGTGACGTCATTCGCAACCCCCTACGTGGAATATAAAATAATTTACTATGGCATAAAAAAGGAAAGAAAAAAATACTTTTGCTCTTCCTCTGGGACATCCGATATTGGATCAAAAGGACGAGCGCCTGTTGGTATTACACTATCCTCATCTTGAAGAAAGGACGAAAGATCTGCACTGATGCCTTGCCAGTGTTCCTCAATCTGTTCAGCAGTTAATGGTATAACTGAAAGAAACAACAACAAACTGAGTTTCAGTAACAAAGTAAACCATACATGGTCTTGGGATTGCTAGATACACAATTTATTTCTTACGGGTTCCCCGCCCCATTTTTACCGCATCGAATCCTCGCGTGCCCCCATTATCCCTACGAGCGCAGAAGAACCTCTAGCACACAGGGTAAAAGCAGTTATATTGTTATGTTTCGCGCACCAATTGAAGGCTGGGGGGTTATGGTTAGGAAAACACTTAAGGCGGGGGGGGGGTTAGGATTAGGAAAACACTTAAGGTATTTGCACTGGCAAAATGTGTCATGTTTTTCATTGGTTTAATGTGTCTGTCACATGCATGCTTCGGCTTTTTATATATCTATCAATATAAATATAAATTATAAAGAGGGGTTATAAATATAAATATGTTTTACTAAAAAAATAGCCGGGACTACATCCTATCTAGACTGGAGGGCGGAATCTGTCCGCGGCCAATATCTCCAAAACTATTAGATGTATCTGAATGAAATTTTCACAGGTTGATTGTATGGTAAGGGGATATACGCTACATTTTTGTTATCATGGCAACAAATTATGACGTCATTATGACGTCAATGGTCGTAAAAAAATCGGATTTGAAGCATTTCAAAAAGGGTTTTTTAAGGATTATTTCTTGCTGTTCTGTTAACGTACATAAGTTATTATATCAATAAATATTTTACTTAATCGACATGTTCTTATTTTTATTGTTTCTATTACAATGAAAATGTTTTGTCGAAATTCATTGTTACTCTTATACTTTTTTACTCAATATTTTTTCACCATTTTTTCTGCCCATATTGAGAATGTATTTCTAGGAAACAGGGGTGTCCTTTAAGAGTGGTTCGACTTGAATTTGTCATATAAATATAGATTTGTCATATAAATATAGATACATGGAAATATCAACAAAAGCAAATGACAAACATGAAGGTAATAATTATTATGAGGCAGCAACGTACCAGGCTCAGCACGAGGAATTCTTGTCTTTTTCTTCTTTTTAACTTTCCTTCTCTTTTGCTAAAAATAAAACACATCGTTTAGAACAATTCGCTGAAATCAAATACAAAACAACGTGATAACTGCGAAAATTGAAAAATTGAACATATTTTATTTCTACATTTCGACTAACTCGCCGTTATCATCGTGTTCTCAATTTTCGCCACTACCGCTGTATTGGATTTCATCAAACTTCCAGTGGTTACCAAAACATCACTGAAATAAGCCAATCTATATGTACCCTGCGTAATCTGGGACGATAAAATACAAACTCACACAAAGACGAGTTTACGCCAAAGACGATTTTAGCCAAGGACGAGTTTATGCCGAATATGAAGATACTGTATATTATTGGCTTTCTTACTATTTTTTAACTTTTCTTGTTGTTTATAAGGCACTGCCCGATAACGGGAATTCGATTCACTCAGTGAATGCACAACATACAGGTAAATGTAACGACCGTCTATATGAGTATGCGATTTACCGACAAGAGTGTGAATGGCGTTTTGCAACATTTATCAACGAATCATAAACAAGAATTGTGACGTGTACAACCAATTACATACAACAAAATGACAAACATAAGGAAAGTCGTAAGGAAGAATCGTGTAGGTGGACCTTAAGAGCAAACTTGGCCGTAGGTTCAGATTCCAGCCGGGTCGTATTGGACCCTCTGATATCCTCTCCACCACACGGGCTGGGCGAACGGGAAATAAATCGTGTCCGTGACGTAGCTAATTAAAATTATGAGATTAAAGTTGACATCTGACCTGAAAAAGGACACATCGTCCGAAACGTCGTCCATCAATAATACACGTACCTGTAAGTACTCTTACTTAAGTATCTTTTCGACATATTGAAGTTCTCTTATCTCTCCTTTTTATATTATATCCAGTTCTTTTGAGAGCTTAGCGGCTTTCGTATTTATTCTTATTGTATTATTAAGTCGATTAATAATTTGTATTAATTTCACATTGACAAAATATGAAGAGCTAAACATCTTCATTGTAACGATCAAATACCGTTTCATTGCATATCATTGTGGAAATGTATACTTTCTTTGTGTCATCACATGCCAGACGATTATGAACTTGTCATGAAGTAATATTCAATGAAAGTGAACGTGACATCAACGTTTACCTTTAGACATGGCACATTGCTTGCAAGTAACTATATATTATTTACTTCTCAAAATCAGAAAATGAAAATAAGACATGTTTACCATGTCGGAAAGTTGACCGACTTCCTTTTGTATACATGTATATCAATTCTTAGTTATTCGTTGCCGTGAGTAGCGTATTGTTTTGGTGTGTCTCGTTGTTCACATCACTATAGTGATGGTTGTTGTATCGCTATTCACAATCGTATCGCGTTGTTCACATCACTATGGTGATGAAAACAGCTATCACTATATGATCGCCATCAAAACAACTCCACTGCCGATAAAGAATCACTAAATGACGTCATATTTTCAAAACCAATATGGCGTGAAAATCCTCAAATTTTATTTTTATTTTATTTTATTTTATTAGCTTCAGCATTGTGCAAAAAAAACCACCAAAAAAGAAACCTAACATAGATTACACTATACAGTAATAAAACAATGGCAGGGTGACCGCAACAGCATGGCCAATTACTGCGGACCCAGAATTTCAACTTCAACTAGCCATATATTCTTTACTTGGAAATAAACTAAAGTCAGTAAGATCTTTCATATAAACTACATTTGTATTTTGGCTGGAGTATCCCTTTAAATCCGTGTGAAAGGATAACTGAGATCATTCCATAAATGAACTCTTTTATAACTAGAGTCAGATTTTCTTCGACAATGTGTTTACAAGCATTTTCATGTTTATGGTGAAAGCTCAAAGCGGTTAATTATGCCCCAAATTTCGAGAGGATTACGTCTGATTAGCTAATTTAAATAAAGATGAAGCCCATTCGCCCAGCTGTGGGCTGAGAGGATATCGCAGGTGAAGAAACACCGCGGATGGAATCTGAATTGTATTAGTGTTAGTAATAGGTTATATGGAAATATATAGACATGATTAATCTACACTACTCAGTCGACGGAAAATTGTTGACTCAAGCGGGATTTGAACTCGCACCTTCGGGATTCCGGTCCGCTGCTCTACACCATTTAAGGTTGGGACACACGAGGCGACAAATCGCGGGGGCGTGTCGCGGGGACATTTCCCTTGCTGAGAACACACGAAGCGACAAATCGCGGGGGCGTGTCGCGGGGACATTTCCCTTGTTGAGGACACACGAGGAGACATGTCATAAAAGGAAAAGGAAAATAAAATAACGTTATGTGATTGGTTTATTTTAATTTTGTCCCGCGCACGAATTCAAATCATTTTGAATACATGCAACATGTTTCGGGGACAAAATTTTGTCCCCGCGACAAAGTTTTGCCTAGTACACACGAAGGGATTTGTCCATGCAACATGCCCCGCGACATGTCCCCGGGATTTGTCTTAACGCTTCTGATCATCTGTAAGGATATGTAGTGTTTCAATTATATTTCAGAATCATCAGGATATCATGAAAATGTATCGACATTTTTCCGGTTTGAGTGCAGATCTAGTTTATTTATTAACATATATATGAACTAATTCGCCGGTATATATGAACTTTGGTAATTTTTGAACCGGTCTTATGTAAACGCCAACAAGGTTTCGTATGGAAGCCTGGTCTGACTTCGTAACGCCGGTCTCGTATAATCAGCCCCTTACTCGATGCCACGCTGATTAAAATTTTAAATGACTATTACCTGCACAATAACATGAGTCTTGTCCTTACAGTGACCTTCAAGAAGCTTGAGAAAGGTGTGAAATGCTTCAATTAAGTCTCTTAAAAACGACCTTGAACATAATAAAACAAATACGAAAGTTAGACTTCTGATGATACATGGATGGTCAAGCTCAAAGGGTCGAACCTGTTACCTTGTGATTAACGGCAATACGTTCTTATGTTATTCGGCTGGCACGCGTACGTGACGTGAAACGAGCAACGCTGGTTGTTCTCCCAAATCGTTTTTCTAATAAGCGACTCGTTTGCCCCGGGAAAATTTAAACTACAATATTTTCTGCAGTCTGGTTGCTTTACAGTAAAACTAATTAGTATAATAAAGCAGGCATTCTGCTAGGCATTTTCACGGTCAAGTGAAAGATAATCTGTATACAGGGTGTATAAAAAAAACGAGACCTTTAGAAATTAACCTATTGTTGTTAAGCACAAGATTTTATGCTCCTGGGAATTTAAAATAGCTTCTAATCGTATGAAGGAGCATAACTGCATAACAAATTGTCAAAGTACTAATTAGTCATATCATCAGTTCGAATAAAAATGGTTCAACTGACCACAGAGCAACGAGTTTTTACTGTTTTACATTATACCGAGACTCAAAGTACATTGAGTACGTACATGGATGGTATCACATTTGCATCTGAGTATTTTACACGTCAGTATTTCCATAATTTATAACTAAACTTTATTTTCACAAACAGAAACCCTTCACAACAAATTAAAAAGAACCATTAATGATAATTGCATGGTTTCCAATACAAATAATCTTCCTATACTTTAAACAAAAATGACTGTACTGAATTTTATTTTTTGTTTTATTAAAGGTAATTTTATGTGCATATCTTGCAATGTCTTTTCGTGTATTGTTTAAAGGCATCGCAAGGTAATGTATACTGTATATCCAGCTCTCATTTTTTCAAGGTGGCCAGAAATGAACTAAACAACAATGTACAATTTCAACTTTAATAGTGTGTCTTCATTTGTTAAACATCTGAGCGAGACGAGCAACTTTTACAGGTTAGGATCAGCTCCATCACCTTACGATCACGATCGATCTGTGATCGATGGCCAAAACGTTTTGTAAAAAACAATACTATGGAGCATTCATTTTTAAAAACGATGCCGAGAGAACGAGTACCAATTTGAGTTATTAAATTATTACACTAAATGCTTCATTGTTATCGAGTAAATCGTAAAAAATATAAACTACTATTAACTTTGAAAAATATTTTTGTCGACAGAATGTCTGAAACTTTTTTGATGACCCACCCCTTGCACTCTGTTTTATTTTTTGGGTGATTTTCGAAAGCCTCCCTAAAACTTATTGTTGAAAAATTATGACCCCCTCAAAATTGCCATATCCCCCCTCTAGGTAAATTATTTCACGCTCTCTTATAGGTTTAGCTATTAAATCCATTGAAGGCGCATAAACAACTTACCTTGTCTGATAACACGGATTGAATTTTCGTAATATAATCATGAATATATCTCTGTACTCCAACACATAAAAAATGTTCTCTAAGTGATTAATTAGAAAGGTATTCAGTAATTATACAATGTAGAATCCATATTACAATTATAAATAATCAATTATTAATTATCAATAATTGATCATTCATTATCAATTCTCAGTTAAGAATAATCACTATTAATAATTAATAACCAATTATAAATCATACATATATTAAATGATTCATATATGAATGATTCATATTCGATCATATAATGCCAATCATATATATTACCAATAATCAATTCTATTATTTATTTTCCACTCTATCTTGATTTTGATTGGTTGTTAGCATACCGAAAATTCACAGTAGCATGTAATTATGACGTCAAGTCTGCAGACAATAGGATTTTTGTATGTAGGTATGATGTTAAAGGACATTGGCAACACAAATTAAGTTTGTCTAATATGAAATAACTCGTAAAATGATAGAGTAACACCTTTTACAATTTTTCCGTGTTTTACTTCGTTTTTGAAATATTTCAGTTTGTTTGATATGTAAATGAGATGGTCTCTGACGTCATGTGTTGGTAGAGAATATTCACTATCTCAGTGATTGCTAAGTTTACAATGTCCATTATCATGAGGACTTATTTACATATCAAACAAACTGAAATATTTCAAAAACGAAGTAAAATACGGAAAAGTTGTAAAAGTTGTTACTCTATCATTTTCTCATATTAGACAAACTTAATTTTTGTTACCAATGTCCTTTAAGGTAAGTTATTGAAATAATTTAAGGTAAGTTATTACAATATTTGGTAGTATCTTGGAAGGTTCCTCTTTTAACACCTTTTACAACTTTCCCGTATTTTACTTCGTTTTTGAAATATTTCAGTTTGTTTGATATGTAAATGAGATGGTCTCTGACGTCAGGTGCAGGGTAGATAATTTTCACTCATTAAATAATGTCTTATATCTGAGTGATTGCTAAGATTACAACGTTCATTATCATGAGGAGTTATTATACGCACATTTTCAAGTAAATTTGTGGAACAAACTTGAAGATGTAACTAATATTTTAATGTGTGAAAATTCTCTACCCTGCACATGACGTCAGAGACCATCTCATTTACGTATCAAACAAACTGAAATATTTCAAAAACGAAGTAAAATACGGAAAAGTTGTAAAAGGTGTTACTCTATCATTTTACGAGTTCTTTCATGTTAGACAAACTTAATTTGTGTTGCCAATGTCCTTTAAACGTACATACAATAACCTGCTCGTCCTGTTCGCCGTGTCTCGCGCGAAAACAAGGATACGTGACTGAACCATTAAACACGAATTTAACAAGAAAACCCTTTAGATGTAAAGATTATTGTCACATATATATCACATTTTCAGTTTCATTTTTGTACTGAAATGTTGACATTGGGAAACTTTACTTTCGTTTAAAGTGTTAAAAATTCTATCACAAGAAATTTAACCTCCACAGTCGCCCAAATTTAGTCCGCCATTGCTCAAAACTTGCTCCAGCGAGCCCGCGATTCCACAGCAGAGTATGCGATTGTGACGTCAGAGACTCGACACGTGACAAAGCTTTATGGAAATTATACGACGAGTTACAATAGAAAGTTTTCCCCCAAGTAGCTTTATATTCATACACAACTAGTCACGTGTTGAGTCTTTGACGTCACTTCCTCTAATCGCAACCTAAGCGTCCGGAACATGTTCGAGTAATGGCGGCCGTATAATCTCGTATGTCGCATATGCTATATGCCCATGCGCGTGCTTCCACACCCTGGAAAGTCCCGCACTTTTACCTTCCCGCGACATTTGCTGGTAATTAAAGGGATACTCCAGCCAAAGTGCAAATGTATTTCATATGAAAGATCTTACTGACTTAGTTTATTTCCAAAGTTTCAGCATTACTATCAATTTAATTAAGATATGGCTAATTAAATTTGAAGAGTTTGTCCAATTTCGATGCCATATTTGTTTCTCAAATATGACGTCACTGAGTGATTCTATCTCGTATTGTGCCTACGAAGCTCCTCTACTTTTCTGCATGAGAAACTAAATAGTTTATTTCGACTAATTTTCGTCCAAAGACCATTCACAACAGCTATCACTATATGATCGCCATCAAAACAACTCCACTGCCGATAAAGAATCATTCAATGACGTCATATTTTCAAAACAAATATGGCGTCAAAATCCTCAAATTTTCAACTTCAACTAGCCATATCTTCTTAACTAAATTTATAGGAATGCTGAAACGTTGGAAGTAAATTAAAGTCAGTAAGATCTTTCATATGAACTACATTTGTATTTTGAGTATGCCTTTAAAGGAAGTAAACCAAAAAGTCAATGAAAGTCAATCATTCTACGTTTACACACGATTTCTTATCCTGGTGCATGTTATATAATCACGTAAGTAAAAAGGAGCATTCACGAGCAAACATCCCAATATTCACGCGAGTAAATGCGCTACATAATACGATAAGAAATCGGTTAATCCATCAGTGTGTATAACTTAACATCATAAACTGAAATATCCCAAGTCGCCAACCAGAAGACGAAAAAAGTCCAGAGTGGTTTGACGCCCTGTGCCGAATTGTTCAAACAATAAAAAATAAATAAATCAAGATACGGTTTAATTTCATTTCATGAGAGAAAATATTATTTTTCATTTCGCAAGTTACAGAGAATTCAGAATACAGCTGCCAGACTTATTGCGAGGGTTAAAAATGGAGACAGAACATTTTCGGTTTTCTTTTTTCTAATTAATAGTTTTGTAGTTATACATGTACATGTAGTAATTTTGATTTTATGAAATGTAATTAGTTTCAAATATAACTTTAAGAATGTATTGTCGTAGCATTGGTCCTAAAAACTGCCGGGGGGACTTGCCAGGATGGCGAATATAAGAGATGCGCAAGTTAACATGCGTGGAGACATAAACATCAAAGGTGCTGACGCCGAATTGGACTTCCGGTTGATACTTACAGAATTATGTGACTGAGTGTTATTATATGTACGTCAGACCATATCTATTCACTATTTCAACAGTACACCAACCTTTTAGAGTTGTTCATGTTGTAAAGTTGGAGAGCTTTCGTTTCGCAATCCTCATCGCAGTTCCTAATACAATGCTCAACCTCGTCCAATAATTAATAAATATATTACTATTTAGTAAATTATTTGCTACTCAAGGTTTAACGCAAACCCAGAAAGTTTTTTTATTCTTTTAGTTATACCTTTTATCACTTTCACACTCTCCCTTACGTTGTCGTCTTTAGACACGGTCATGATCGCCATATGTTGTATCAGTTCTTGGTAGGCACGGAAAGCCAAGTGCAACCTTTAGAAGAAAAGAAGTTTAACTACATTACACACGAAAAGACAGTTTCAAACGTCGAACGTTTATGTACCTAAATGGCAATGTAAATTAGAGAAAAACTTTGATAATTTTATTTTATATTAAGGAAAGGTCTTTCGTCAGAGAGTGAAAGAGTGTAACTGACGAAGGGCCTTCGCTCGAAACATTACACCTCCTACACACTATTTCGGCAGTACACCAACCTTTTAGAGTATAATGTATGTAGAGGTTTCCTCCAATTATGACGAGGCTTTTGTCAAAATTCCGAAACGCTTTCAATCGAATCAAAATCGCGCGCCAAAACAATACCATTTTTCTCTTACCTTTTGCTCCAACTCATCCTATCTTCTTTATCATTCAAAAGACTGTCGAAGAACTTGGTTAGAAGGACAAGGACGTATTGGAACATGGATACGCTCAGCGTTTCGCTATTCAGGTGAATTAAAAAAGAAGGAAAACATATTAACTTTGAATAAAACATTTTATACACGCACAAGCCTTGTTTTAGAAAATGTTTCTGAGCCCCAGACAGGAATCGAACCTGTAACCTTCTGATCGCCGATTAGACGCTCTAGCCCTTGAGCTACCGAGATTCGGGGAGAAAAGGTTACAATGATGTATTTATCTGGAATCTGGGTGGTGAAATGAACTATATATAGACTGGAACGATAACTCCATATAAGCACGGTCCTATGATTGGATGAAGCCAACATTTAAACACTACGTTTGTTAGGTGCCATAGCTAATTTTTTCAACTTAATTAATCTCGCGTTTAAAAACAACAAATATTCACAAAAGTGAACCCCAAATGACTGCGCGATTATGAAACTCAAATTTCGCAATGTTTTGTCAAATATTTTATTTTTCAGACGAGTTTAAGCCGTTAAAAAACGTAAGAAGAAACCTGTCTACCTATAGCATGTCATTAACTTTTCATAACTAGTAGTCTTTAAAAAATTAAAACACGTACAAATTGGCGATTTTCTGGTTGGGCCGGATCGGCCATTTTGTGTAACAAGGGGACTGGATTCAACATTACTTCAAGACCCAGGCCCCAGTTATCGTTCCATGCAGTCTATATATAGTTCAATGTGGTGTGATATATGTACTAACTATCCCGCAAAATTGCTGGCGACTTCCTATATATATCATTGCAAACTCCCACAATCATTTCAGCTTCGTGATCATTCATATATCGTCTGCAAACTGCAAACCCTCACAATCATTTGAGCTTAGTGATCGTTCATACTGTATATCGTCTGTCAGCTGCAAACTCTCACAATCATTTGAGCTTAGTGATCATCCATATATCGTCTGTCAACTGCAAACTCCGACAATCATTTTAGTTTAGTGATCGTTCATATATCGTTTGTCAACTGCAAACTCCCACAATCATTTGCGCTTGGTGATCATCTTATATCGTCTGTCAACTGCAAACTCCCACAATCATTTGAGCTTAGTGATCATCCATATATCGTCTGCCAACTACAAACTCTCACAATCATTTGAGCTTAGTGATCATCCATATATCGTCTGCCAACTACAAACTCTCACAATCATTTGAGCTTAGTGATCATCCATATATCATATCCCAACTGCAAACGGCCACAATCATTTGAGGTGATCATACATATATCGTCTGCCATCTGCACAATCATTTCGTTATTGTTATTTTCACAATAATAACGAAATTTAATTTGCTCTCGGTTTCATTATAATTTTATATACAGTAAGTCTTTTCCCTGGACTGGTAAAACCCGACATGGATTTTCGGTTAGTCCTGTTCAATCTCTGAATTGTGCAAAGTATCGTCAAATTTATTGGCACTGCTCTTCATCAAATTTGAGGTAATACACAAACCCAAGTTATTAGCAGTGCATAGATTCTTCGCGCCGAGTAAGCATGGAAGCACTTCCCTATCATGTTCATGGACATAGAAAAAACCCTGGACCTACAATAGAAACTCGATATTGTAATGATCTACTTCCTTCACTGCCAGCACAACCAATTTAAGTACCTCTATGGATTTTTTTTCTTGCTGTCGTGAATCCGCGCCTTAAACAATCATCACTTGACCATGAAGAATTTGCGAACATCAGGCCCATATCCAATACAAAGGTGCTATCTAACGCAATTGAAAAACTGTCACCAGTAAAATCAAGGAGTACATTAGCCAATTAGAAAACCTTACGTAAATGAAATATATCAGTCAGCATGCATAGAAAGCAAATACCACAGCAGAAAAACGGCCCTTATTCGAGTTCACAATGACGTCCTTCGAGCCTCAGACAATAAACAAACTGTCATCCTTCTATTATTAAATATATATTTATCGGTCGCACTGACACAGTTGACAAATACATCCTCGTATCAAGACTGGCTAGCAGATTCGGCTTCAGAGGTGATGTCCTAGAATGGTTCCGTTCTTATCTTTCTGAGAAATGACAAGATGTCACTGTAGATGGCAATCATTCTACAACGCGTGATCTACCCTTTGAACTTCCTCAGGGATCGCTCTTGGGCCTTTTGCTCTTTCTAATCTACACAACACCCCTTGCAGAGTGACGTGATTCGGAAACATGACAGGAACTTTCATTAATATACAGACGACATGTAAATTGATATCTATTTAAATCTTCAGTAGCTGGTGATGTCCAAAATTTAAGCGTGATATTGATCAATGGATGTTACTCAATATGTTAAAAATAAACAGAGGTAAATAAGAGGTAAAATATGGTCTTAAATGCTCGGCACTGCCCCACCACGTATTATTTCCGTGTCAATGTGAGATGAAATTAATCAATCCACATCAACTGCTAAGATCATTGGAGTAACTTTTGACTCGTTCAAAACTCCAAAGTGTACAAAACTTGGCAGCAAGGCTGATTACTTGATCCTACAGGCACTATCATGTCATTCCAATACATTACGAATATAATAATCATCTGGCCCTACCTAAACGACACTTAAGATTTGACTCAAAAAACTATTTAGACGCTACACGATATAATAAATGGTTACAGGACTTTTTCAGTAGTAGCACCAACTCTATGGAATAAGTTATCTGATGATTCTGGAGCAGCTAAGTTTAGTTTTTATAACATGTAAAGCGCTAATGGGGAATTAGCGCTATTTAATCTAAATTATTCGAGATTATCCTTTGAACTAATGATTAAACTAAACGTGACTTCACTTCAAATCTCTTAGAGTATAGCAGTCATGGAATTATGACCCAAGAGTACGCAACAGTAAACCTTTAACTAATTTATTTTTGATGCCTCCCTCATTGCCTCTGCGTTAACTCGTGCCCAGTCCTTTTTCCGAGCTATATCTCGATTTGTTAAAGTCTGTTGGCATTACGTCATCCATATATGAGCTCTAAAGTGACTCAAATGCGCATGTTCGGCTACGCTGCCATCGATACTCGGTGATCTAGCTTCTCGAAATGACAGAAAATTCACGGTAAGAACAATACATCATGGAAGTATTCATCAAGGCCATGAAGGTTTCAGTGGCCAGTCTCGACGAAATCAGTGCTCTTTCATGAGTTTATTAGCGCTGTTAAGATTATACTATATTTAAAGCGCTTAGAGCAGATTTTATATGTATAAGCGCTATATAAATGTACTTATTCAGGGCTCAAAATAACGGCCGGTAGGTCGCCGGTCAAAATGACCGGTCAACTCGATTTTAGTTCGGTCAAAATCTGTTTTTGACCGGTCATTAATACGCATACACTTACAGTGAAACAAATAATAACGAATTTGTTTCGAGACCGCTTTTATTGTTTCATGTTTTAAACGCTCAAGACATTAGCAATCACATTGTAAAAGTGAACAGGCAACGTTATCATCGTTGATTAGGTGGTTGTCTAAAGTAAATAAAATTTTATTGTTTTCTAGATATATCTTAATATTGAGTAATAAACTTTACTCATTATACAGGTAGTCTTTGACGGAGTTAAATTTTTCATCCCTACCTAAATAATTATTACCAATTAACAAATACCAAAAACAAAAACGCAAAAGAAACAAAAGCGTTATTCTTGTCAATTGTGTATAAATTGAGCACATGTTAACTTTCAAAGTTAAGTCAAGAGCAGCACAAACTCTTCATTCCAACTCAGCCAGCTCTCTTATCAAAGTGTTATCTTGCTTGACTGAATCTGTACCCTCGACGTCACTACCCTCCTCCATTGCTTCCTCGTCGTCACTCTGCTCACCTCCTTCCTCTGAAACAAACTCGAAACCTTTCAAGTGCAACCAGCATATATTTACGTTTTGGACAAGAACAAACAATATTTTTGTCGTACGTAACTTGACGTACTTACAGTGAAATTGCGTACTCGCCATGAAATATACAGTCTTTCTCTGACAAGATTTCAGCAGATATGCCGAAGAGAAAAAGCGATACAAGAGAAAAAAGGCATACAAATGTGTTGACCGGTCAAAATGACCGGTGAGGTAAAAAAGTGACCGGTCAAGAGGCATTTTTCGCCGGTGATTGTCCGTTGACCGGCCGTTATTTTGAGCCCTGTTATTATTGTTATTATAGAACATACGATCAAAGCACATTTTTTACTGCCATGTTCATGGCAAAATAATGCCATCCAACATGGCGGCCAGAAATCAATCAATCAAAAACATTATTTAACGAGGGCAACACTAAATAATACAGTGTAATAATAACTCTATGAAACAAAATGTAATTTGATCTTGCTAAATTTTATTATTCCTGTTAAAACTTGGGACGAGCAATCTCTAGACTTCTTTTTACCTGTTCAGTTGTAATGAGTGCAAAACATTACGTTTGAATAGGAATTTATAAATGGATAGAGAATATAATTTAGGTCATGTGATCAGCTTCAGTTTTAAAGTTTTATTTGAGCCAATGAATGAAAGTTTTGAAAACCAAAACTCCCCATGTCGTATTTGGAGAAGAAGTTGCTTATTGCATCACCTAGTCGCAAAAGATTAACGACAAGGCAGCAATGCGATACAGTGGTACATGTAAGTGGTAGAAGTAACACGCGGATTGTGCTGGCAACAAAGAAACTAATTTTATCAAATTTGGAAGTAAGCGACAGAACGAACTATATCTTATTACAGTCACATATTATAATTTATTATGATGAGAGGCTGTGCATGAGCTTAACAACAAATTCAATGACCAGTGTTTCATCCGATATCCAAAAGAGAAGTGTGTTGAAAAAACGATACAAAGCCGAGTTTTTTTAACCAACTTCGAGGTGTTTGGAAGAGGATAGAACACTCTTTCTAGGGTTTGATTTAGCTTCTCAAACGAGTATTCTTAGAGGAAATTGAGAGGAAAGTTGGGTTAATTCATGTAAATTCTTCCTCACATATCCAAACCTCCTTCTCGCGGTGTTGATTTGCATTGTTATTATTTATGAATTATTAATCAGTTGAGAAGATCAGTTACAAACCTGATGTAAGCAATTTCAAACTTGTTTTCTCGGTTGAATTCCATAAAAAACCTGAAATTACACAACAATAGGTAAATGATGTGCACAAAAGGCATGAGATGTTCAACCGGTTCTTGTTTTACAAGAACACTAAATATAGAAAGCTGCAAGAAATAAATAATATATATAATCGGGTATACATTTTGCTGCGGGTTATTTGAAAAACCAAATCGTCACTAACCACTGCCGGCCACCTTGGACGAAATGTTGCCATGCCATTGATGCCAAGGAGAGTAAAGCAACGCAGTTTGAAGCTATACTCAGCCGGCTTGAATGTATTGACGTAACGTAAATGTTGCAGTTCAAAGTGTAATAATAAGTAATGGACCAAACAAGAATAAGAGTTCTTCCTGCGATTTCAAACTGATACCTATAAATTTACTTATAGAAATCCAAAATCCTTTGGTATACCGCATTACATACACAGCCCGTCCTTCGAACTTCGAAGTATAGGGGAAAGATCAATATCTCAATGTTTTGCCCCCAAGTTAGCCCGCGTTCAATTGGTTACCAAATTGTTGCTCTACATGTATATCGTCAGAGAAATTTGCTATGAAATTCATCGTGAATTTCTTTCTCTGGCTTTATTACCAAAAAATGGGCTTAGTACATTTAAAAAATTCGACGTAGTACATTTGCATCGGAATTATAGGCTGTGGGTACAACCAGGACTTATTAAGCTCTTTCCAACTGACACATGGTCGTGTCCAGATGGAATACTTGCAGTCGAGGTGACCGTGAGGTACTAGGTCTGAGTCATCTTCTGGACGATCTTTTTTAGTATCCGCGAGATGTTGGACGAAATGAGAAATTGTACTGCTATCATACGATTGGACATGCCTGTATGATGAAATACATCATGGAACTGCTAACCCCAAAACAACTTAGATCCTAACCCCCCGCCTAATGGATTTTCTAATACTAACCTTAATACTAGTAAAAGGATAGTCCAGAAGACGACTCAGACCCTTACTCGTGTGTTATTTACATATCAAACAGGTCGCAATGTCTCGGGAACGGGGAGCGATGGGAAGGAACTATAGATGGGGTTACTTTATCATTTCAGGGGTTCTTTCAAATGAGACAAACTTAATTTTCATTTCATACACATTTTAAAGTGCCTATATCACTTGTGGGATCTTTACATATTTATAGTAATTGGGACATTCTAAGAAGATTTGTACTATATCTTCTCAGGCGAAAATTTCATCTTCATGGACTTTTTTGCAGTTAAAGTTACCGGATATGACATCAAAGGAGGAATTGCAAATCAGTTTTCTTTTGTTTCTTGCTTCAAAAATTCCTCCTTTGATGTCATATCCGGTAACTTTAACTGCAAAAAAGTCCATGAAGATGAAATTTTCGCCTGAGAAGATATATTACAAATCTTCTTAGAATGTTCCAATTACTATACATATGTAAAGATCCCACAAGTGATATAGGCACTTTAAGTAACTTTAAGAATGTGTTGTTGTAAGAGCATTAATTGAGACTATTGTATAATGCTGCTAAAACATATTTATTATTATTATTATTAGTTTTATAAGTAACTTAAGTAACTTTAAGAATGTATTGTTGTAAGAGCATTGAGACTATTGTATAATGCTCCTAAAACGTCTTTATTATTATTATTATTATTATTATTATTATTATTATTATTAGTTTTATAAGTAACTTAAGTAACTTTAAGAATGTATTGTTGTAAGAGCATTGAGACTATTGTATAATGCTCCTAAAACGTCTTTATTATTATTATTATTATTACCTCACGGTCACCTCAACTGAGAGTATTCCATCTAGCCTCGATCCTGACATATGTATAGGTTGCAAGCATCCGTACTTTAATCTATGTAACTCCAATTAGCTATCACAAATTTAACATAAGTGCAAAGATTAAACCCCCAAATCTATGAGGTGTGATATCCGCCAAAATTAATCATTGTATTTTGTCATTAAACATGCATTTATGAAGTTCGTAATTAAACTTTAACATCCTATGGCCAGTGGAATCGTGACGTTATGACATCCGTATTTGCAATTCGGCTATTTGATATTTGATTATGCACTTGCACTTGTGCATTTAGTTATGCAATTATGATATGCTGAATTTCGTTCGGCATGACACTCAGAAACGAAATTAAGGATTTGACGGCGGAGGAGGCCTGGTCACCAGTAAAATGGCGGAAGAAAGCGAGACAAGTAATATCAATATTCACGAGGAAATACGAATCCAACTAACGAATGTGTTGAATGCTATCTTGAGGCAACTAGAATCCGAAAGTGTTGACGACAATATAATAGATGGTTTGCAATATCGTCTCGAATGGCTCCATGACACAGTAATAAGATACGTCGATTTCCAAATTGTTGATGAGAGGGTCGTGAACTGTATAAGAGAAGCAAGAGAATGTCTTCTGCACAGGACTTCTGATAGCAACCCTTGTAGCGTTACTATGGCAAAAAAGTGTTTACTGGAGAAAAAGGTAGACCACAGTTTCAAATACCTTTTGAGCGAAAAGTTGAGCGATTTCAGTTATTTTAAATTTCCTTTCCAATAGAAATTCCAGTTGTTCAAAAGGTATTTGAAACTGTGGTCTACCTTTTTCTCCAGTAAACACTTTTTTTGCCATAGTAACGCTACAAGGGTTGCTATCAGAAGTCCTGTGCAGAAGACATTCTCTTGCTTCTCTTATACAGCTCACGACCCTCTCATCAACAATTTGGAAATCGACGTATCTTATTACTGTGTCGTGGAGCCATTCGAGACGATATTGCAAACCATCTATTATATTGTCGTCAACACTTTCGGATTCTAGTTGCCTCAAGATTGTCAACACATTCGTTAGTTGGATTCGTATTTCCTCGTGAATATTGATATTACTTGTCTCGCTTTCTTCCGCCATTTTACTGGTGACCAGGTCTCCTCCGCCGTCACATCCTTAATTTCGTTTCTGAGTGTCATGCCGAACGAAATTCAGCATATCATAATTGCATAACTAAATGCACAAGTGCGTAACTAAATGCACAAGTGCATAATCAAATGTCAAATATCAAATAGCCGAATTGCAAATACGGATGTCATGTCACGATTCCACTGGCCATTAAAGTTTAATTACGAACTTCATAAATGCATGTTTAATGACAAAATACAATTATTAATTTTGGCGGATATCACACCTCATACAAATCCTCCAGTAAATTGGGTTCATATACCTGCTATGACTGCATTTTAGCGATAATACTCATTTGAAATTACCTCATAGCCCAGAGGAAGTAAGATTCGTCGTGCTCTTGAGATCGTTGATGCAGCAGGTTATCCTACAATAAAATATATTATTAATTTTATATTGCTATATCGCTTATATCTCTGCCGGTGTCGCTATACCTACAGCTGACAGGTGGTGTTGTCGCTGTTGTTGTTGTTGTTGTTGTTGTCATTACTATTCTAAATAATAATCTCTGTTTGAAATTAAGCAGAGTCAGAGATATGAAAGAAATGGAGTAGTTAGTTTACTCGTATATTTTACTCAACTTCTTTGATTTCAAACAGTTATTTTGAGAAATTTCCAGTATTGCCAATCAATATGGGGCTACGTTTTCCAAACGAAATTTTATAGTATTTTTTGCGTGGCCATTGGTAGATACAACACTGACCAATACATCAAACGTGGACTGTTGGCACCGGTTTTGTTAACGATTAATATCTCTGCCAATTTGTTATTTGCATTTTAAAGCCCTATTTACACGATAGGATTTTCCCTTGCGGTTGTCAATCTGACGTATCCAATTCTTTATATACGGCACAATTCTTGTTTATGAATCGATGATAAAGGTTGAAAAATGTTCTTTACACTCCCAGGAGACAATCACATTCATCAAGATGACAATCGTAAGGAAAAATCGTAGCGTGTACATGAGCCTGAATTGACTTAGGCCAATGAAAGTTGATATCATGTTTCTCGTCAACCATTTTCAAAAAAAAACAGTGTTCATTATTTGTTTAACAATCAAATTCTGCTTGACAATTCCTCGCCGGAAAAGGTCACGTGCCAAGATCATCCTCGTTCCCAGGGCCTTTACTGAAAATATGAAATCGGAGGCGGTCTGGCGAAATTAATACCAATTGACCAAACGATTTGAGTTGCGACTGCTGTACGCTGCAACAAAATCTTGATCAGACGATCAATCGGAGTCTTTTTAAGCATTTCTTTTAAAAATAATGAATAATGAAAATGTTTCATGCGGTGGCTAAATCCCATGCGGCGTTGACGAGAAACATGATATCAATTTTCATTGGCCTTATTGTCCTAAAGTATGAATTTTGTACGAAAAGCATCCGTACATGTAAGCATATTAAAGAGGTTAAGATCACACTTCATCTACATTTCAGAATCCTCCTCAGGGTAACATAAAAATTTATCAACATGATTAACCTACACTACTAAGTCGACGGAAAATTGTTGCCTCGAGCGAGATTTGAACTCGCACTTTCGGGATTCTGGTCCGCTGCTCTACCAGATGAGTTACCGCGGCAACTGTCTGATATCACTAAACCTACTCCCAATCTCCTACTAGCACGAATACCTTGACTTAATATTCTTCTTCAAAGCTGTCAATACCCTGGCTAAAATCGATTCGAATCGCTTACCTACCCCGTACATACCAACAAGAACATGCTCAACACCAGATATTGTTCACTTTCGCCCGCGCACTTACGTTCCAGCGTTCGTTCTTCTCCAGAATGTGCAGGACATGAAATGTTTTACCGCTTCACATGCGTGTAAAGCAAATTACTTTTAAGAACTACGCTCTTTCTTATTATATGGCAGCAGTGGTTCAGTTATACACACAACACTGAAGACCCGAGGTCGTGGAAATTTATTTGTCCAAAATGTAACTCAACCCGAGGTCTCATCGAAGCGATCCAATGCTGCAACTAACATTAATCTACTATAATTGTATGTATCTTTACATGGGACCGCAGTAATTGGCGTTAGCTGTTGCGGCCACCCAGCCACATTTATAAGGCAAACCTAATAAATAAATAAATAAATAAAAGCCGCGTTAACTGTAGGTTAATCATGTCGATAAATTTTCATGTTACCCTGAGGATTATTCTGAAATAGAATTTAAACACTACACATCCTTACAGATAATCATAAGCGTTAAGTTGTAGAGAAAATATTTCGTGAGTGAACTCTGTCTAAGCGGACACCCCTCTAAGGCGGGCACCTCTCTAAGGCGGACACATAATCTCGGCCGTTTCTACATTATTTACTATAATAAAACTCTCTCTAAGGCGGACACCTCTCTAAGGCGAACAACAAATTTGGTCCCGAAGGTGTCCGCCTTAGAGAGTTCACTGTATACCAAAGACTTTCCTTTGCCAAAGATGAAATCTTATTGGTCAAATCATGGTCACGTGTTGTTCAACAAACTCAATGTTTCTTTCTGCCCAACAATGAAGAAGGAAACAGTGCAATGTTTCCCTCTGACGTCAGCTTTAATCATGCGTTGTTCACGTGAATACACAATTATTATTGCATCAGATCAAGAACTTTGGACTCTTCGAGTATTGCGAAAGATTTCGAGCTTCCCGCTTAAAAGTATTAAAGCTAAACTAAGATGAAATCGTAATGGAACCTGTAAGTGAACGTTTATGCATTTTGTTGAAAAAAACTAAAGTCTTTGGTATATAACAAAACGCGTGTTGACTTTTGCCTTGAGAAACATCGAGTTTTACGGTCCCTCAGGTTTCAATATCACCCTCGGGCTAAAGCCCTCGGGTGACATCGAAACCTTCGGGTCCGTAAAACTCGATGTTTCCCTCAGCGCCAGTCAACAAGTGTATATTGTTATATAGTTAGTGTAAAAGTTCAATTTTTCTGTTTTCCGATTGGACAAAAGCGTATCACGTGCCGGTCCGCAAAACGTCGTGTTTACTGCATTGCCCTGGCAACGAGGCAACCGGTCCATAACAGAACATTTATTGACCGGTCCACAATAGAATGGGTGCAGTGCGCATGCGCGTCAACCGTGAAGTTTACGGGGTTCCATTTATCTAGTTTTGGTTTCAAAGTTCACTCCAATAACCGGTGAATTATTCATACTTTGACACTAATATACTATATAACAAAACACTTATTTACTGAGACCTCGGGGAAGCAGTGTGTTTTGTGGCCCCTTGACCGCCGTTGTTGCCCTCGGCTTCGCCTCGGGCAACAACGGCGGTCTCGGGTCCACAAAACACAGTTTCCCTCGGTCTCAGTAAATAAGTGATAATTAGCACACTGTTCCCAGTTGACGCGGTGAGATGGGTCATTTGGGAATACTTCAGAGTAAATTTCAGTTTGTTTGTCCGCAACTGTTATCTTAGCTTCTTTGCGACACAAACCAGTTCGAGTACTTTAAAGGCCCGTTTACACAGGCGATTTTTCTGCGATTTTTCTCTTTTTAACACATGCGATCAAATGGATTGTCTTACAAATGTATTGAACTATTTGTGCAGATCTATGATGTGACATTCACTACTTTAGTGAGTCATCCACTAGATCGCATACGTCAGGGTCAGGGTCAGAAAAATCGCAGCAAAAATCGCCTGTGTATAAAACGGTAGTGGAAATGTGATCTACACATCCCTGTTCATATACAAGGTTCGAACAGATACCTTTATAATGTGCATTAAAGGGTTGTAGCAATCTTCAAGAAATTGGCAACAGAAATCTTTGAGAAACATCCTGAAACAAGAAATATGAGAAACAATTATCGCAACATTGGCCAGTAAATACATACTGTACTGAAAGACTCTATGTTCATTATCGCGAACAGCAACATAATACTGTAAAGTGAATTATTTTACCTCTGAACGAATTAATTTACCACGACGTCAGTCATTTACGGTTCCGCCCTCACCCCCTCCCTCCTCTAGTCAACTTATAGGGACTTTACGACCAGTGTTTACGACGGCAACCTCAATGGCGACGGCAGTTCAAAACAGGGCGTACGCAGGATTTTTAAAACGGGGTCGTTTTACCTCATGAAATTATTTGGGGAGCGACAGCAAGCGGACGTCTTTCCGACATGTTATACACTGAAAATCTGAAAACGCTTTTAATTTGCAATTGTTTGTTTTACAAAAACTCAAAGTTTTTACAAGAATGTAAATGTTTGTAGTATGTTATATGATAACATGTTCTATTATGAAAGCATTCTACAGTTTTACTCAAATACACGACGGTTGTTGCTTTTGTATAATTTTGTTGCTAATTGGATCCAAAAGGAGGGTGCGATCGCACCCACCGACTCCCCCTGCGTACGACCCTGGTTCAAAAGCAATATAAAGTTTGACATTTAAAAGAAACATCGTGCTTTCTCTCTCTCCTCCGCAGAGGCTTCCAATGCGGTAGAGGAGGTAATGGGGTTGGGATAAGGAATGCGGTAATGTTCCGAATTTCAGTGATTTTTCTTATCCCATTGCCCTCTACCGCTTTCCTTATCGCATCCCATCCCCTCTGCGGAGGAGGGAGGTGCTTTCTGGAGTACCTCGGCGCAAAAATGTTTTGATTTGAATGATACACGTTTAGTCCAATCTGGGGAGAGCGAGGGTCCTAGGGAGAGCGAAGGTCGTGACGTGGGATTTCATAACAACGCTCCATTAACACTTGATTAGTTCTCTCAATTTCTGTATATTGTGAAATTGCTATCGATTTACGGCTTCATATAGTAATCAAAGTTCGTTAGAATTTGACGCACGCTGTTCCTCAAATGTTTCGCACGCTGCATTCATTACCACGAGCTTATCAATCTTTTTCCTTTCAGACATTTACGTATCGCTGAGGAAAATCGTTGTGCGTGAAATGCTTGGAGCATACCATAGACCAGAACACGGCGTCCACTTAGCGTGTTTTTGTTCCACAAAATAACCCATCTTTTCCTCCTTTCCTTCGCTTCTGCACGATCATCACCGTAAAACTGTATAACATGAAGTGATATCCCTTCGTCTAATTTCCAAGTGTTGCTACAACCGGCTACGGCGCACCTTTCAGGCATTTAAATAATTTATTGTTCAGGCCTATCTCACGTTTGGGGATTTTGCATATCCGTAATATTTGGGTCTTCTTGAGCCAAATCATAATATATATTGTCAGCCGAAAATTTCATTGTCAAAGAAATTTAATTTCACCGGATGTGATGTCACAAGAGGCATTCCAAACCAATTTTCTTTTGTTACTTGCCACAAAAATGCTTCTTGCAACATCACATCCGACAACTTTAACAGCAATAAAGTCCATGAAGATGAAATTTTCGGCTGACAAGATATATTATAACTTTGCTCAGGAAGACCCAAACATTACGAATATGTAAATCCCCAAACGTGAGATAGGCACATTAAAACAACTTCTCTCAATGCGTAGCCGTATGTTTCTGGAATATACGTCACAGTTGCCTGGGATCCAACCAAAATAAAAATGCGCTGATGTACTGCAGAAAACACAGTAATTTATTTTTGGGAAAAAAATGCGGGGTTGTGTGAACTTTAATTGACTACCGTATTCGACACTTATTGCTTCTATGATTTTAGTGTCCTCCATGTGCTGAAGTCAGTCTTAAGCAATAGCTCTCAACTCTCCACGAGTTACCGTGGTCTTGTACCCGTGAAAACGCTGTGAAAACCCGTGAAAACACTGTAAAACCCGTGAAAACCCTGTGAAAACCCGTGAAAACGCTGTGAAAACCCGTGAAAACCAGTGAAAACGCTGTGAAAACCCGTGAAAACGCTGTGAAAACGTTGCATACAGAACGAGGATTGCGTTGAAATTACTCTTGAAACTAAAAATCGTCCATTTTCTTTGTTTTGCAAGATGGATTTTTTTGTTGGAAACGGACGTCGTTGAGGTTGTCGTAGTATAGATCGTAAAGTCCTTATAATATGTGTATCCAAGAAATTGTAGGTTTAGGTGAAGTTATTGTTCCTCTGCAAGCTAGCGGACTTTCCTGCGAACTAGCAGAAATAGTATTTCTATATACATGTATAGACCACTCAGCCTTTCGAATTATTTTCAATTTCGTTTGTTGTTGTAGGCTTTTGTATATTTTCAATAGTATTCTCGCACATCATTAGATATTCATTGTATCTACCAAGAAACCCAGTCTAAACCAGCAACTTAATTAATTCAAGGGGGCAGGGCTTTGAAGATGATGGGAAAACAATATATATGTCAATTAAAAATTTAAATACTGTATTGAGAAATGTGTTCTAAATACAGTAGACTGTATTTAGAAATTATTTCCAAATACAGGAAACAAATTTAACCATAACACAAGTATTCATTATAACAGTACGACCACGATAGTTTTTAAATTTAAACACTCAACAGACATTTATGAATATATTTACTACGGTTATACCGTATTACAAACAAGCACACTCTTATAACCTTAAGTTAGCTTTAAACTTCCACTCTCCCCTTTTCTTCTAGGTATCGCCTCAACGAACACACAACTTGATAAAGTGTTTTCTCAGGCCTTGTCGACAAATTTAATCATCCAAAAGTTCATGTTTTTCATAGACATTTCACACAAGCTAGAATCTAAATTTTCAATCTGGGTCAAATCTAAGCCAAACGGTTGCTCTCTGACATGACTAATTTGTTTGCACGTTCAGCTTGCCATTCTTCAAAAATCCGAACACCCCAGCGATTTTTGTACATAGTACTTCGCGGAACCGCTTTTTTTACGACGTCAATGCTATTCTCGAGAGTTTGTGGTTCTCGAAATCGTTTCTTCTTCGCCTCCGACGCCATCAACTACGCCTTTACAAACTGCAGGTTTGTTCACAATCACGCGGTACCCCATTCCTTCACATATCATTATTTGTCATTGTCCTCAGTGCTATGAATATCTAATGATGTGTGAGAAGCTATTTCAAATCCTCGTTAGTGTTCTAGACTTGGTTCCCAAATCCCATGTGACGTTAACAATAGTTCGGCTGCGCCTCGCCATTGTTAACGGACATAGGATTTAGAAACGTCTAGAACACTAACTCGGATTTGAAATATTACTTCAAAGGCCGAGTTTGACATCAGGTACGGAAAATGATGCACTACCGTATGTGCTTATTAATAGTGTCTATACAGATACACATTATAAGCATCTGGGCAAATAAATAATAAATAATAAATCACAGAATCGACAGTTTTACCTTACGCTCAGAGTAGACTTTCTCTCAGTATCCTGATCTTTGGCATGCATTTCTCTTTTACGTTTTTTTGGAGGATTCTTGCCAAAATCAAATGAAAGTTTTTTCACATCTAGATAATTTAACAATTGTAGTTTTCTAAATTAGTTTTCTAAAATAATTTCAAGAACTATTTCAACGCTTTTGAAAGTGCGAATCCATTGAAGGATATTTGAGCTAATAGCATGGACACTAAATTATACGTTGGGTCAAACAACACTGTTAAACCAAAGGTTCCATACAATTATCTGCACTGTTTTTAAATCAATACACGCCAACACTGCACCAAATTGTATAAATGATTTACTAAATCTAAGAAATTCGAAAAACCTTAGAGGAAAAGACATATTAAGTATCCCTAAACCTAATTCGACAACTTATGGTCTGAAATCGTGGAGATACGTTGCTGCAAAATTATGGAACGCACTACCAAACATTCTAAGAACAATCACAAGTTTTAACGAATTTAAAAATTGTACCCAAAAATTGATCTGTCATCTTTAATTTTGTCAAATAATTGGTTGAATTTCCATATAAAATCCCGAAATGACGTCACATAGACTATCGGTAGTAAAAGTCGAAATTAAAATCAGCTGTTATTTCTAAAAACATTATCGTAAGAGTTAGGGTTAGTATATATTAGGTGGAGGGTTAGGGTTAGGATTAGGGTAAGGTTTGGGTTAGCCACTATGTTTTAAATTTGGGGATATTTATATGGAAATCGAGCCAAATAATTTTTAATGTTAACTAATTTTATTGTTAATTTTATGTATATATTTTAGATTATTTTTGTGGCCTACCTAGAAATTAGCTTCTTTTTAGCGTGGTGACCACGTTAAATAAAGTTATTATTATTCTCCATCAATTACCGTACACTGATTCGCTAGAGGTGAAACAACAGTTTTAAACAAGGATACATAAACGTTTTCTGTACATACTTTGAAGAGGCCTGTGGTAGAGCAATTTATTTTCTTCGTTAAGAGCTTTCATCGTTTGCATAGAAAATGTTCCTCCGAAGTTAGAGTGCCTGGAAAACCCCAAGAATATTTAATAGAGCAAGGAAGAAAAAAGCAGGGAAGGGTGAAGGGAAGAAAGGTGAAAGAAAGGAGGAGTGGAAGACGGGAGAGGGAATTGGAGGAGGTATAGGTTGGTGAGGAAGGAGGGAAGTTGAAGAAGGTGAAAGGGTGACGGGAAATTGATGGAGGGAGGTGAGAGAAGAGGAATATTTTGAGAGTGCTGTCCGCGAGCACTGAGTATTTAACAATTATTCACCGAAGTGGAGGTGAATAGTGGTGAGGTAAATATCCACACTAGTCACCGACACTGAGGTGAATAATTGTTTTAGTATAAATACACAAGTGATCTTTTTGGAATAGCATTCTTTTTAAAATTGGTTATTTCCTCATCTGTCACACGACAAATCGGCTGGCAACCATTTTGCCTAAACGCTGTATTGGTGTAATCACCTAAAGCGTTTATGCTAGCTTGACCAATTAGCGTGTGTGATTTTCTAATAATCATCTGTGTATTTATACTAAATTCTCATACAGTATTTACCTTATGCCATGACGAAAATTCACTTTTTTACCGATTTTTTCTCTTTCGTAAAGGATATCCAGTTGTCTACACATGAGAAAATACCATCAATTTCATACAATTAACCTTAAGCTCAACTTTGTATTCTTTTACTCGAGCTTAATCTTCAGAAGCAAATACCAATACCTAGCATCTTCATCTCGCTCTTTTCTCGTCCTTTCAACAGCAGTCTTCGCAAGGATGTCGGGTTTCTGATAAAAATGGTAACATAATCTAAAGGTCTACAAACTCGTCTTATTATTAACTTGTGTCTTGGGTTTTCAGGATGACATTGTTTTTTCATTCTTATCTTATACATATGTTTTTTTCATTCTTATCATATACATTTTTTCTCAACCTCACTAAATAAATAGTCCCTTGATTTTTTTTTACTTAGAACCTCCCAGACCGTTTCATGGTATTTTGAAGTTAGTTGTAAAATTGCATTTTTCAAGTGACTGTGTGATTTGAGAAAAGGCTGTAATGACAATAATATACCAAAAGTAATGGACTGAAATATGGGATTGCGCGGTTGAACAACAATGACGCAAAATGGTTGAACCAAATGGAAACAGAATTAGAAGATTTTAAAAAACAGGACGATGTTAGAATAAGTGTACAACTGAATATTGAAAGTCAACTTAGGAGGGTTCTAAATTGGAAAGGACTAGGACTCGATGGGGTGCAAGGATAGTGGTTATAAATTTTACATCACCAAGGGAAGAATAGCAAACTAAGTACCAGAGTGGATGACAGAGGGAGAAACGACACTTTGTATGAAAGATGAATAAGGACATATTGTAACTAATTGTAGACCAATAACATGGAATTAAGCTGCTTAATGGCAAAATAGGGCCGCAATGCGTACAAGCGTACGACACATTACTGATGACATCACAATAGAAAATAGGTCCACGGAACGCGTACATGCGCTGCCGCAAAAAAGGGTAGAAGGGATGATTCTGAATGAGTTTATATCTACCGCTCAGTTAGTATTCTGTGCGCAAGCACATTGAGGACTTGTTAATAGTGTGCCACCTAGATCAAAATTATCGTTTACTCTGTGACGTTGTGTTAAGGTCACGGTGTAATTGGATTTTGGGTTTATACTTTTCAGAGTTGGCCAATACAACATCCTGTCTGCATGGCCATGCCATGCATTAATGATGCAACTTGGAAGATTCTTAAAGGCCTTATCGAGAGAATATTTTTCACCTAATTGTAAAGTTGTAAACTGAAATGATCCGGAATACGAAAGTTTTCTTGTGAGTCAAGGTACTCTGGCAGTAATGTTCGACCTAGAGAAGTTTGAGTACTACCTACTGGGAAGACATACTGTACCCTGGTTGAAACTGACCACTCGCCACCAGGACTGAAGATTGAAACTCGACATTATAAATTTTGATTGCCGCTCGGCAGTGCCTTAGCTGGGGGGCATAACGACGGGATTTGCCAGAGCATAGACCTCTTTCATAATGGTCGTGGCTAGATGGAATACTCGCAGTTGAGGTGATCGTGAGGTACTAGGTTTGAGTCGTCTTCTAGACGATCCTTTTATTAGTATTAAGTTTGAGAAATGTTGTCTTACATACCTGTTCTCGTAGCATGTGGAAAATTATTTCCAAGGCATGCATACACCAACGACCCTGAACGAATAAAAAGCTTTATAACCACACTATATATATATATATACAGTACATACATAGCATAAGTATACAGAGAATAAGTAGAACGGTAGTGGCCGGCAGATACAGCACGGCACAAGATAAAGCACGGTATAACAAGTATACTTGTGTTAATATACACACTGCTGAAGTGAATGTGGGAGAGCTTGGAGTAGACAAACGATACATGGACGATCGTCAAGCTCGTATCCTCAGAAAAATGATTCTGAGTCCCGGACAGGAATTGAACCTGTAACCTTCTGATTGCAGGTGAGACGCTCTAACCATTGAGCCATCGAGACTCAGTTGGAGAGCGAAGGTTACAATGATGTAATAGTGCGATTGATATACCTGTACGAACAGGTACTGCCTATGATATACAATACATTGATATACGCACCCCACATTCACTACAGCAGTGTGTATATTAACACATCCAAACATTACCGATATATAGGGACTGTCGCATAGGCAGTACGTATAGTACGGAGCTATAAAGAAAGCCAACAAACGTATGTACTTCCTTGTATTACTTCGAAAGGCTAGTGTTCCCCCTTCTGATATCCTAAATTTCTATTGTACGACTGTTAGACCTGTACTCGAGTATTGCTCAACCGTCTTTCACCATGCCTTACCTAAATATCTTAGTGACGATATTGAACGAGTTCAGAAACGGGCACTTCAGATTATCCAGCCGGGCAATAGTTATGAAGAGAATTTATCTCGCTTTGGCTTATCTACATTACGTAGCAGACGTGATTCTCATTGTTTAAAGCTTTTCAACTCAATCTCTAGTTCTTCTCACATTTTGCATAACCTTTTACCACCTAAGCATCAGCCTAAATATAATATAAGACGTACTCGCCGTTTTGATATTCCACTTTCAAGGACCGATCGTTTTAATAAGTCTTTTATTCCAGCTATGTGCACCATTGAGAATTATCATTAGTTTTTAACTTGAATTCTGTAATTAATGTATTTTTAATCTTCAATTTTTGTAAGTTTCTAAGTATCATTTTTTGTACATTTTAATCTTGTAAATTACAAAATTCAGCCTTTGGGCTGCTATGTAATTTGTTTTAATAAACTATCTATCTATCTATCTATCTATCAATCGCACCATTACATCATTGTAACCTTCGCTCTCCATCTGAGTCTGCGTCTCACCGGCAATCATAAGGTTACAGGTTCGATTCCTGTCCGGGACTCAGAATCATTTTTCTGAGGATACGAGCTTGACGATCGTCCATGTATCGTCAAGTATCAGGTCTCTTATTGATAACAGCTATTATATAGCTGACAAGACCAACCTGTATAAATATGGATGTATTATTATTATTATTATTATTAAGTATACTTGTGTCAGAAAGTATACCCCTCGTAATGGTATACAATAATATCGCGTAATCGGACACCTCATCAGTTGGTTTCAAGCAAACTTCTGTTGCGTTAACATCCCTATATTCATACGAGATCTCGTAGAATGTAGCGCGCTGTTGGAACTTGGTTAGGACCCAGGGTCCCTGATTTAAGTTGTGCGAAGCAAAGCAACAACATACTTGTCAAATTCATACTGGTAATTAACATTTGGGTCTAAATTATTTGAATAAAACAAATTAATGACAAACTATTCGTCCAGTGTTCCAACTTTAGTTTCTAATTTGGTTGAAATTTTCATTGGTGAAAATTGGGTAGGTATCTACCTATACTAAGAAAGCTACTGATTGGCTGCTAGTTATTAGGAACCTATCCTTAATTCAACTATATCCTAATAGGGCGAATTAAAGGCTATTAGCCAATCAGGAAACCCGTTTATATAGCCTATTATTAACAATCATATAGCTAGGTATTTACCCTAAAAATTTGGAAAACATTATTTTAAATTTCCTATAAAATTTGGAATCTTCCAAACTTCTGTAAAAATTTCCTAACTTCTTGTTCTGTTGCGCGCATTCCAATTGGTGGATTATTTTTGTAAGCCAATTACAGCGCACAGCATAGAACAGCATAGAACAGAACAGAACAGAACAGAACAGAACAGAACAGAACAGAACAGAACAGAACAGAACAGAACAGAACAGAACAGAACAGAACAGAACGGACAGAACAGAAAGTTCAAAATTCACCAGCACAGTAGTTTCATGAGGCAAAGAATCGCAACAAGACAGTGTTGTTGTTTTAACAAAGCATGTTTGTTAAAGGACATTGGCAACAAAAATTAAGTTTGTCTAATATGAAAGAACTCGTAAAATGATAGAGTAACATATTTTACAACTTTTCCGTATTTTACTTCGTTTTTGAAATATTTCAGTTTGTTTGATATGCAAATGAGATGGTCTCTGACGTTTCAGAGAAGTTTCACACATTAGAATATTAGTTCCATCTTCAAGTTTGTTTCACAAATTTACTTGAAAATGTGCGTATAACTCCTCATGATAATGAACGCTGTAAACTTAGCAATCACTGAGATATAAGACCTTTTTTAATGTGTGAAAATTCCCTACCCAACACCTGACGTCAGAGACCATATCATTTACATATCAAACAAACTGAAATATAACATTTCATATTTTTACTCTATCATTTTACGAGTTCTTTCATATTAGACAAACTTAATTTTTGTTGCCAATGTCCTTTAAAGAGTAAATCGTAAATGAAAGGAAAGGAAAGCAAAACAAAACAAAACAAACCTCGTCGGCAGAACTGCCGATATACATGATCAGATCATCCACGCCGTTCGCATGTAAATTCCTTAAAGATAAAGAACCAAAATCAATAACTAAACGACACAATTTTAAGGACTTTTTTTAAGAAAATACAGTAAAGATATATACAGGTATGTTATTCACCGGCTGGGAGGTCCGTATGGAGATATATTTCTCAAAAACGGCCCTGAGGCCGCAGACCGAGGGACGTTTTTGAGACCAAGGGAAATTTCTCAATACGGACCGACCAAAACGGTAAATTATTTACTTATTTTTTTTCCTTAATATCTCATCGTTTTTTTGGTCGTCATCAGTATTTCCAGTGTAAAAAAAGAAAAGGCTGTCCTTTTTCTTCGTCAAAGGAAATTGAGAGTTAAGTCTCTTTTCGAAAATTGAGAGTTAAGTCTTTCAATATACGTTCAATCTCGTTTGAGTTCATTTTCAAATGTTTTTAAACGCACTTAAAACTGAAATTTTGTCAAGCGGTCCGTATGGGCTCATACGGAATATATCCGAAACTCGTAAAATACCCGACCGTATTATCGGTAAAACCATTCAATAAGATGTATGAGGCGAATACTTTCCCATACAGACCTATATAGCTCTCGGTTAATACGTCATATACACCCATTTCATATTTTTAAAATCACACACCATTAATAGTGACATTGATAATGAGAAATCAATGTTGAAAACATCATTTCCTTCAAAATCAAGTTAGCATGAAGGGTTAATTGATTAATTAAATACATGCTCAAGGAATTAGAACGAATAAGTCGGCGGGGAAATCATGGGCGTGTTTGATTTTTTGTTTAAAGTGCCTATGCAATGAAAAATTCAGTTGCAAAATAACTCTTTTGTTTGAAACTATAAAGACTAACCATTTACAACTTTTTCATATCTCACTTCACTCTTGAGATATTAAGATTTGTTTAATATGTAAATTATCATACTTATGACATCACGATGCATAATGACTTTTTTTAATTGAAAAATTCTGCATTCTTTACCATTATCACATGGAATCGTTTGATGATTTGCATATTTGATGTCATTGGATACATCCACGCACATGCACCTGCATTTCAAGTGATTGCATTACATAATCTCAAGGATATATAAGCGTTTACAATAAGTTATTATGCAGTGTGATCACTGTGATGTCATAAGTATGATCATTTACATATTAAACAAATCTTAAAACCTCAAGAGTGAAGTGAGATTAGATATGAAAAGTTGTAAATGGTTAGTCTTTATAGTTTCAAGAGTTCTTTCAAACAAAATAGTTGTTTTACAACTGAATTTTTCTGTTGTTTTACAACTGAACTGCACTTTAACAAATTCAACCATACAAAGTAACAATCGATGGAGCTTAAAAATTACCCAGTCTTATTGGTACTGTTCCTAAACTTATATTTTCTTTCAATATTGAAAACGTCACGATTATCTGTATCAATGCAAAGGAGGTATTACATATGCTTTCGAATCATTTTTGAAGGTCGAGTAAAACAGTTTCAAAGTGAACATTGAACATATAGAAAATACGATTCACAGCCTTGGTCCTGCTTAATAAACTGTAGAAAGAAATCGCCTTTATGATAACTCAAGGTCAAGGTTAAGGTCGGGGTAGAAGGTTAAGGTCGGGGTAGAAGGTTAAGGTCGGGGTAGAAGTCGAGGTCGGGGTCGAATTCGGGGTCAAAGACAAAGATCATTCAAGGTGAAAGCGAGTCGGAACATATTTAGTTATAAAATGTTTATTAAAATTTAGATTTTTTTGTGTAAGACACCCTTAAATGCATCGTACTAGAATGTACGTACAATACTTATGAAAACATCTTACCATAGCACTTGGTCATGCACTGTGGCGTCTTCGTCTGTTCTCTGGAATTTAAAGAAATCAAAATCAGTACATTATAACGTACCATTTGAAATACACATTTTTTATTGAATTCGAAATTAGAAATACAAAAAATGTAGATGAGTTGGTCGACAGTGACCAGCCCAGAGTATGAAATAGAAAAATAAATACACACGGTTAGAGGCTCGTGTTTTTTACGCTTTTCTCAAGTCTCGCAACATCCCGCGTGTTTGGGTTACAGGATCCAAATAAGGAAAACCATTATGCATTCTTTCATAAAAATATTTTATGAAAATAATATTCATAAATTATTTTATGAAATATCAATAAACACAAACTGTATAGAACACGGAAATGTTCCCGTTATTTTTGAATTCGAACGAAAGGTTGCTAAAACGTTTTGAAAAGTTTAAAAATGTAAAATTTTGATATTTTAAGACATCATTCGTATATTTCTTGTCGCCCAATAGCACTTTGTCGAGATGACGTCAGTACCCATGTTTGTCCGCATTTACCCATAATTATTGCGGCCATAACAAAATAAAATAAAAAAGTAGAGTGCTGCGTAGACAGTGTTTTGACTATATAGCAAAGTGAAAAGGTGGTAAACTGCCAAGAATTTAGTGACGAGATACTGACGTTTCGAGCGGAGCCCTTCATCAGAGTAAGACGAGACAAAAAAAAAAGACAAAAGAAAATAGCTCATTTGCAATCATTTGCGAGTCAAATTTGGTGTGTTTGTCCGCATTTTGAGCTCTTAATAACAACCGCTTAAAGGGCTATTGCTTTTGCTCACATAATTCAGTCGCATGAACAGCCGAGAATAATTTTTAGTTAAGTATGGCGAATTTTCATGATTTTAATAAATGAATCTTTACCTACTTTCCAAATGTAATTTTATAAAAGAAATAGAAACTTTTTTCCGTATTCCCATGTAGTTACAGAAAGACGATGGAAGTTAGGGGAAACTCGAACACGCAATCTAAACACTCGCCCTACAAGCTCTTTCTCCCAAACTTCCATTCGTCTTTCTATAACTATATGGAAACACGGAAAATGTTTTCTATTTCTTAAACCAAACGCGGCTATTAACCAATCAGATCAAGCGTACTGCCATGTTATTTTATAAAACATTTTTACAACTGATTTTAAATACCTAATCTAATGCAATTGTAATGATAATATGCAAAAGGTCAGATCAGCTGACCTCACCCGCACAGTTATGCAACCGCCGAATTGACTTGCTTATTTGCAGCACGTTTCCAGGTAAGAGCCTGAAAAATTGACCACACCACCAACGTGTGTCCATGAAAGTAAATACCTTTTCAGCCTGCGGATCTGCAGGAACATGAAGAATGTTTCGAAGAAGCAACAAAATTCTTTCAATCAACAACGTGTCCTCTTCTTCTCTGTTGTCCCAACCCTGGATAAATATCAAGCGTTTTAGAAGTTGAGAGATTGTAATTTAGTGTGCGGACGATAGCGCTACCAAAAACATTTTAGATTTTCCTACGCCGTGAAGTGAAGTGTTTGGGGAAGAAAGCTTCACTCCAACTGGATAAAACCCCCATTTCCTTTTATAATTCCTAAAATATTAATTCCTGAAGAAAAAACAAAAGAAACCTACTTCTTAATTTGGTTGAAAATGTACGAGGTTCTCGATAAATGTCTCGCTAGTTTTTACGACTTCTGGGGTGTTTATATGGAGTCAGCCTTCTTGGTAGGACTAGCCCTAGTAACTGGGCTGGATAAATGAGATGAACAGAAACACCCAGTTGTTTTATTTACTTCAACAAAAACGACGCTACGCTTAATTCCCCCTAGGGGGCCAGCCCTGTTGAGTGCGTTTACATGGAAAATTTCCAGCTCTCCTAGGCGAGATCTCGAGTAGTCAATAGTGAGATCTTGATAACCTCTTCCACATAATATAGCGAGATATTAGCAAGGAGGGCTGGCCCTTCTTTCATATAAACGAAAACAAATTTTACAAAGGATTTTACTGAGAGGCGGGATCTCGGTAAAGGGGGCTAGCCTACCAAGAGGGCTGGCTCGCCTCCATATGAACACCTCCTTAGACAACGTTGATTTTAAAAATTATTACACCAATGAATGCATTATAAAATGGTTCATCTTTTACGTAGTTCAATAAACTTGCGTGTTTTATCGGATCTAGAATAATGCTGCTCGTTTATTTAACATTACTTATTATATGTCTTGGCACGTGAGCGGTCTTAACACAGCTTTTCTGCAATCTGATTGGTTGTTGAGAGGTCTTTACAAACCCGTAAAGACCGGTCATTACAAAACAACTGAAAAGTTTTTAAAAATTTGCGAAAAAAATGAGGAAATGTGAGACATTGAGAAATCTAAGACGTTAAAAGAGCCATATAATAAAAACCTTATTAACCTCGCTCGGTCGGTCTTTACGGCAAAATTATCCTGCCCTTGGTCTTTTCCCACAGACCTCGCTCCTTCATTGCTCGGTCTGCACTGAAAGACCGCGGGCAGGATAATTTTGCCGTAAAGACCCCCCGCTCGGTGAAGAAGTGTTATGGCAATGTATTTGAACATGGTAGAATCATTATGAAGGATCTGTAGTTGTAAAATATACAAAAAGTGAAATGTTGATAATAATAATAATAATAATATATAGATTTATATAGCGCTAATTCCTAAAGTTCATTAGCGCTTTACAATTATTGTTCCAAGTAAAAAAGTTAAAATCTTACAAGTAGTTATTACTGTATAAAAAACCTATACATATACAAGGTATATAATAAAGTAGAATACAATAAGTTACTTAACATTATTTAAAATAAAATGTTAAAAACATGCTTCTCTAAAAAGATGGGTCTTCAGTTGTTTTTTAAAGTTCTCAATTGATAAGGTGCTGTCTCTAATGGTATCCGGTAATGCATTCCAAAGTCTAGGCGCAGATACTGCGAATGCTCTATAGCCATATCCCTTTAAGTTGTAGGGTGCAACCTCCAGCAGATTCTTGTTGCAGGACCTAAGCTGGCGTTTAGGTTTATAAGGATGAACTAAATCTATCAAGTAGACTGGAGCAATATTATTTAAACATTTGTATGTCCATAAAATAATCTTAAATCTGATCCTGTAATCAACTGGTAACCAATGTAAATCCCAACGTAGTACACTAAACTTCAACTTTAAATAAAAGGAATAGACAATTCTCACACAACTGCTGAAAGAATAAGTACCACCACGCAAAGCTGCATGGCGTTTTATGAACTCAACCCTCATTAGGTAGAGGACAGGAAAAACGATCAGGCCAGCACGATAGCAACAATTTTCATCCTAGCAATCCAGTTGAATCCCACCTTCCCTCAGTTCCCCAGCTTCATGTGAGAAACATATTTTCTGCTTCTTTCGTTCCTCAGCCAGCACCTACACCTTTTAACTATATAAATAGACGTTCACAAGAGACCACACTAAAAGCAGAAGTTTCTGTGCTCACCAATTGCAGCAGTCGTCCCAGCTCTCTTCCCATGACAGCCATGATTTCTTTTTCTGTAAATGCCTTCAAAAAGAGAATCATTCAGAAGCTTTCGCATCACAAGTTACTCTGCATAATTTCACATTTTTAGATTATATCTACGGTGAACCTTTTGACGAACGATTTTGAGCACCATGTCTCCACAGTGATGTGGTCATTCAAAAATTACGTAACGCAATTTCTTAAGAATTTTGCCTCGTCTTCCCCCCACCCCCTTAATAACAACATTTATTATATAAATCGAATACCCTGAAAGGTTGGTGCACTGCCGATATTTACTGCTGTAAAAGGTCTAACGTTTCAAGCGAAACGACGTTATCGAGACTGCCTTCGTAGACTTTATACGATCGCTATGTTAGGACAAAGTGATCATTTTTAAAGGTCCCTAATATAACATTCAGCACTCAGGAATGTTTCGCAACCATCAACCACGCATACTGTCACAAACATATCATCGCGTGCAAATGCCAAATTCAATACATCATCGCATCTAAACGAGCATTACTGCACCACTGCTGCATGTGGATTATAACAATTTCACCTGGTCTGACACATACACTGTATATCAGGCCAACTGTAAAAATAGTGATATAAAAGTGTTGTGCTGCGTTGGCAAGTGTAGAAATACAAATCCAATTCTCGAAAAGGTTGGTGTATATATACTGTATATAGAGTGCAGCGGAAGTAACGTTTCGAGCGAAGGCCCTTCGTCAATGTCGATTAATTTCTTGTTACCCTGAGGATGATTCTGAAATAGAATTGAAACACTACACAGATGATCATAAGCATTAAGTTGTTGCGAAAATATTTCGTGCACTTAAATGGATAAAATTAGCACACAGCTGTTCCTATAGTTGGCGCGGTAGCTCAACTGGTAGAGCAGAGGACTGGAATCCCGAAGGTGCGAGTTCAAATCTTGCTCGAGTCAACAATTTTCCGTCGACTTTGTACGTTAATCATGTCGATAAATTTTCATGTGCCCTAAGGATAAGTTTCACTTTCTGAAGAAGGGCATTCGCTTGAAACGTTAGACTTCCTACTACCATTACCATTACCATTATTGCTATTGCTATTGCTATTGCTATTGCTATTGCTATTGCTACTATTACTATTATTATTATAACTATTATTATTAGAACAATGATTTTGTCGAGGTGACAAATTTAAATACAGCTTTGTAAAACGTACTAACCATGGTGAATGGTAATAAGTTCAGAACGTTCTGAAATCTAAACTGCTTATTTGTAAACACATTTACCAAAAACTAACAATGGCGTAATGTTGGAGCAAAGGGTGAGAAAAAGAAATGAGTTCTTAAAAGAACTGTTTAAAGATATGAGAAATAAATAGGCTTAAAATAAAATAGCACGATGCATTTCGGCAGACCACTTATCAAGTGCTACGTCTGCTAACTGAAAATTAAAAACACGAGCCCTTATATAATCGAAAAACTGAATCATAATCACAATAACGCCAAGTTGAAAACGAATTCCTTTTGTCTGCAAAGATCCGGATCATTAAGTTTAATATATACGGACTTCATTATCTGATTATTATTATTATTATTATAATTACATATAAGAAATTCGTGATTCAGTCTAACAGCAACAGCTGCCGTAGCTCGGTCAGTTAGAGCGCTGGTGGAGTTCAAACCTACCTATATAAATGCAGATATCACGACCAGCCGAAAGGCCTTGGAGTAACAGGTTGGGTCATAAAAATATAACTTCGTTCAGCACTCGAACATTTTCCTCAAACATCAACAACGCGTACCTGTTTGTAAGACTGGAGATGAGACATTACTTCCAAGAACTGGTTTCTTTCCATCTTTTCTGTCGGAACCTTTCCAAAACATATCACAGCCGGTTGTGTCAAGTTTACCAGGAGCCTACACGAATAAGTCGTAAAATATAGTTAGTAATACTAGGCTTATCTTGAAAACCCGCGTTTATAATCGCGTCATTATTTAACTTTTTCCGAGAGCAAAAAGAAAGATGCAAAAATCGAAAATTGAGTGCGAAAAATAATATCAAGGCGCTAAATTGTAGAATACCCGTCCACTTTCGCTATTTGTATCTGTTGACAATTAGTAAAAGGGATAAATTACAGAAAGTTCATCATACACAATTGCTTCGTTCTATTTTAAAACCCCATTTAATTTGATAACAATCAACAACTATACACACAATATAAACCTCCGATATTATATTTAAAGACATTTTAAAGCATCCTGGTTTGTATTTCTGCCTTTAAATGCGGTTTCAAAAGTGGACAGGTATTCTATAATAGCTCCTATCAAGGTTTATTTCACCGTTGTTTCTTGTTTCTCCGAAAGAACTGAATGACATACTTAGTAACACAAAGAAAAGAAAGTGATGTTATTGCAGCACTGAGCCTTACATCGTTCACCACCTATTCTCATGTTACATCGTAAAGTTTAACAACTTTATTTTTAGAAAACGTGGTCGGACTTGAGATCTAGTATCGTGGTTCCAGCTGGCACATGTAGCTGAAAACCTGCAGGTTTAGATACAGCGTTGAATACGACGTTGTCTTTACACAAGAAATTTGTTATGGTGTCAGTTATGACTTCATGGCGTGCAGTTGGTTTTCAGATGCACAGCGGTGTTGCTTTCTCGAAGGCATTCTTGATAGAAAGCTGCGATGATGTAGGTGATTCTACGCTTTCGCTGGACCAAACCATTTGAGTCAGACTTTTAATTTAACTTATTTTTAGGCCTGTCTTCGCTGCAGTCAAGCTTCGTTGCATTTCAGACGCGTGTAGGCCCTCGTATATTACAGGGATGGACGGCGATATACGATTCTTCGGTCGATTTTTTTCGGTTTTCCAGTTTTTCGGTTTTCTTATGAAAGCGAAACGGTAAAACCGGTTTTGAGAAAAAAACGACTTTTTCCGGTTTACCGAAAAACCGCCCAAACCTAAGTTATACCTGTTAACACTTTTCAACCAATCCCTTGAGATTTAGAAGACAAAGAAATGCCGGCCACGTTGGATGACACGGAAAAAAATAATTTAATGAGCTTCCTATGTTAAATATCATCCAACATGGCCGCCGCAACGTGAAAACCATCAATTTCCTCTCACAGCGACTTTCTCTCTAAAGCTCACGTTGGCTATAGGATTTCAGACAGGTGCAAGTGGTTGTGTCACCTGCAATGAAATTATATTGCAAACTAGGGGTGTTACACCAGTTACACAAGGCAATTTTTCTTGTAACTTGCAATACAATTTTAGCTGAAAACAAATATTGCAGGTTACTGTAAAATTTCAAACGAAGATCCCAACGTAAAAGTTCCTCAAAAACCTTTCATGACGTTGGGTCATATTTTTGCAAAACCTAAGGGAAAGACACAATTTATTCCATTCCGTGCAATGACTATGATTAGGAGTACATCGGTCAGACTACACGTCAGTTTCGTACGCGTTCAAAAGAACACCAAAAGGCTGTTTTCTTTTCAAAAAAGGAAAATTCTGGAACACGCGGGCGTAACCTACCATGAGATTGCGTGGGAAAATTCCAAAATTATTACCAATAATCCGCGGTACCATCAGAGACGTTGTCTGGAGGCTTGGCATATCAATAGCGCACAACCAGAAGCTTATTTGCATCTTGTTAATAGATAACGTCATCATCGGTTCTATGAGGGTATAAATAGGGACCCCAACTTTACAACGATCACCCCTGATGAAGACACTAGATTGGAGTGTCGATCCCATTTCAACAGTAACTTTTAAAGTTACGTTCAAAAACGTTTTAAAAGTAGCGTCAAACTGTCTGATTTATCACCTGGTTGCATTTGGAAATTATTTATCGTAATTTTAGCTGAAAACAAATATTGCAGGTTGCTGTAGGATTTCAATCGGATGCAAGTTATTGTGAGACCTGAATGCAATTATATCGCAAAGTGGGAGTGTTACACGAGGTAATTTTATTTCGAACTACAACTTCAGAAACACGGTTGCGAAAAATTGCCTCAGGTAACATGGCCTTTAAGAAGAAAGTTGCTTATTTAGACCTTATACAAACTTCAAGGATATCATATTCGGCCGATGTACAGCTTTTCAATATCGGAATTAGATCCTAAAAGAAAAACATGAACATGAGAGGTCAGAGCAAACTTGCACCATGGATTATAAAAAGACTGGATAGGAAACTAGCTGACGTCAGCGTGAAAACGTAGTTGAAAATCGTGATATCACGAAGATTTCGAAGAAGTGTTCGAGGTAAATGTTTTTCGTCTTTGTTTCAGGTTTTCTTTTTGTTGTGAAGAAACTGGCGTCGCAAAAACTACCGTTGTTTTAGTTGAAATTTGCAAAGTTGGAACTTTTCGCCTAAAATGAGTAATGGTAGTCGGATATTCCATCGTAAAGTGGCATTGTTATATTTTTTGGTAGTTTGACTATCATTTTTAGCTGTATTATTGCTAAAAGCTGCGATTTATGCAGATTTTGTGACGTCACGATTTTCAACTAGGTTTTCACGCGATCAACTGGTGCCTTAACCAATCAGCACGCTGGAAACGTCGCACGTGACCTTAGTTTCCACGCGGATCCACAAATACAATTCGCAATGGGTGCCCAAAA
Organism: Chrysogorgia sp. JL179-B06; assembly: GCA_035772405.1. Lineage (NCBI taxonomy): Eukaryota > Metazoa > Cnidaria > Anthozoa > Scleralcyonacea > Chrysogorgiidae > Chrysogorgia > Chrysogorgia sp. JL179-B06. The sequence goes on from JAYKKM010000047.1 coordinate 3,010,927, forward strand.
TAACTCCAGAAAAGATTTTAACTGCTCATTCTCACCATTTATCATAATAACCATACGGAATATTCGAATTAGGATGACTTTTAAATTTAAACTAAGAAAAATAACATTGAGGATACAATGTATATATATTAGAGCCAATGATACAAACTCAACAAAACAATATTATTTTGATCAATGCTTGATGGACAAAACTCCAAATGTTAATATTATGACGCCTTTTTCTGTATGTACAGTAGTGAACACATGGATACCGAATACTACCGAATAAGTCCACTCATTTTACCAGATACCAATGTCCAGTACATCCCTACTTTGGGTTGGGCTTCGAAACGCAGGGGGGGGTCACTGCTCCGTCAGGCGTATAACTAGATTTTCAGATTTCAGATTGTTAATGATTTTTCACTTGATCTAGTAATTAAAAATGTGTTTAAAGATGTGCGTAGCTACATATATGTACATGCAGTATGTGCGTGTGACGCAACTGATCGCGGTTTGGTCTTAAAATGTACATATTGTAATACTCGAAATTTTCCGTCACCATACATCCTTAGAACATGCAGTTTAAGCGAGTGAAATGCCAAATATTACTTGTTATATTTAAGCATGGAACTGAAGGGTACTGTACGTGCAAGACCCTGGTTATCGTTGGCCAAATGGCAAGACTAAAAAAGAGCAGCAATCCACAAAAAATAAGAAATCAACAAAAAATAATTCAACTCGACCATGCTTAAAATCGGGCAAAAAGATGTTTGCAGTGTGAAAAATAAGATGGACGAAGTAAGAATTATGCTTGAAACAAAAAATGACATATTGTCAGTCTTCGAGACATATCTTGATAACACGACAAGTTATAGACAAATACAAGTTGACGGCTATCAAACTCTTCGACGAAACCGATCAGATGGCAGGAAAGAAGGACACGTGTTGAAAGACTTAACTGTAGTTCACATGAAGCACCAGACCTGGAAAGTGGTGGATCCTGGGATCCTCGTTCCAAGAAAATATTTTAGTTGTAAGAAATTTTGTGCCCAGGGTTAGAACACATGTGGACTGTGGTCACTGGGCAGTACCACTGCAGCCTGAAGCCGTGTAGGTTAGTCTGTGACAGTCTGTGTAGCTATACGTAAATACACAACTGTCTAAACAACTGTGCTACTAGGAAATTGCTAGGCATGGCTTTATTAACGATTGTTTTAGACTTTTAGTCCTGCGAAACGTAGTGCGACCACCGTGTTTTCGAAGAAATTATTTGGTCCTTAGCGTAGGATCGAAGAAAGGTGGAATTACTACAATAGGTCTGTGAAGCACTATAGAACAACCAAACGCAGAAGGCTGCAATGCTGGCGTAACGCTCATTAGCCATTAGGTAGGGTTAGGTCGAGAACTAAGGGCCCCCGACCTAGTGGGGCCCCTGCCAAATATGGAGTGGAAGATTATAATAAAAAATTACGGCTTAACAGCGACATTACTGACATATTTCATTGTCATATTTAGTCAGAACTAATTTACGTGGCCCCCGATATTCATTTCTCTCGGAGTAACCTCGGCCTCCTGCGAATCTGCTATTTATGGTGAAGAATCATTGTCCTTGGTGGGAGAGACGACTTTCAGTTAATAAGAAAGAGCTTATTTAGCTATTTGCCAACGTTAGCTCGAGGAGGACGGAATATATAGGTGTCTAGGTATCCATGATTGTTTAACATTGTACTGTATGGTGATAATATAGAAGACATATATAGACCCAAGACATGTACTAAGGGCCCCGTCTACCTCTGTTACGCCACTGCTGCAATGTGGTTACGAGCAGTAACGATCAATGTTCTGCGATGGTATGAACAGTTCATCGACCTCCAAACAACACTGCATACTTTATTTGAAGAGATAATAACACCCTTGGAGAAAGCTTGGTATAAATACAATAATTTAGTTCTAGTCGAAGATTTTAACGTATTACAATTTAAGCAAAACAGCACATGGACATGATTTCAGTTTACAAGAAAATATTTTATCTAAACTCGCGTAATTTGGCTGTTCTATCGTAAACATGGATTTCACAAGGGTATCGTGAACAACGAAACAGCGATTGACTTGACAGTCACGAACAAGGATGAGCTGATGGAAAATATTACCACAGTAGAACTAGAATTCTGACAACAGTATGGTGTATTTTTTCATGGATTTGAAACCAAGGAAACAGCCTCTCAAAATAATAACCACAATAATTTATAAGAACCTTGATACAGAAAAATTCAAATTAAATGGATTTATGAAATAAAAATAATCAGCATCATGCAAAATAAGTGCTTTGCCGGTCTTGGGGTCCTTGGGGCCCTATAGATAGGGTCTAAGTGCACTATAAATAGGGTCTAAGTGCACTGAATCCCTTACGTCAATGCAAAGCTCTTGGCATCTGACGGTTCTCCACTTCAGGGCGTACTCGTGTGCTGTTCGTCATACACGATACTTTGTTGACTTCGCTGCTCGAAGATATACACTGTTTCCTGTGTTCAAACGGTTTCTGTCCAAGCCTACAAGCGTTAGATACTTCTGCAAAGCCTTCCACGACTTATTCGGTACAGATAAATTGCGAAATCCTGCCTTGAGTCGAGAAAATTCCCGTTCGTTGGTTGGTCGTGGTCCACTTGGCCGAAATGCTTGCAACGTTATTCGCCCAAATGGTTTTCAAGCTTAACCTCTTTAATTTAGACCCGCAACAGCCGGTCTTGTGGTTTGTACGCTACCTTATCAATCAAGGTTTATTCTGTTGTAAACCGTTAACGACTCACCACTCGTGGGTGAATGCTATCTGTTTATAAAACACCTTCGTGGTCAAATCCGTGTATGCGATTTCCCCACTATTATCAGGTGCTGTCCATTGCAGGGTTTACCACCAGGTGATGAGAATTTGGTGTGTTCTATAAAGCTGAATTGTTAGTGTTTTTGTGCGCTGATCCCTGGTAGGGTCTACCGCTCGTCCATGGCATACTGATAAATGCTACAACACAATTTGTGTTATTTTAATTATTAGTATTTCATGTGCCGCGGCACTTGATGTCTCAGATTGCCATTGCCTATGCCCCTGGGTTACAATTGCTGCTAGGCTTGTCCTGCCTTAGGTTAAAATTGCCACCTGATGTGTCTCGGGGTGCCAATTGCTACAACATCCGACTAATTGCCATGCCACACATGATGTGTCTCCAGTTATAATCGCTACTATGCCGGATGTGTCCCGGGGTCTAATTGCCGCTGCTGCACTTCGCGTGTTTCAGGTTCCAATTACTGCTGCGCCTGTCCTGTCTTAGGCTAAATTTCCCAACACACCTGATCACTGCGTCTCGGGGGTTCCAAGTGCCACAGCACCGGAACAATTGCCATGCCACACCCGATATGTCTCAAGTTACATTTGCCGCCGCCCCTGCGGTGTTTTAGGTCACAATTGCCACCGCATCGTATGTGTATCTCAGGTTGCACTCGCTGCTGATATGTCTCGGATTATAATTGCCAATGCACCTCCTGGATCGCAGGTACATTTGCTGCACACCTCATTTGTCTCAGATTACACTTGCCATGGCGCCTGAGGTGTCTCAAGTTACAAAGGTTGCTGCCCCGATGTGTCTCACGCAGTTTGAGACGCGACCTGGCTGAGATCTGTTTTCTCGGGATTGGACCGGCGTCTCCTTCATTTCTCTCTCGGTCTTCCCCTTCCGGTTTGGGCGGTGGCGTCCGATGCATTCGGAGCGCTTTGCTGCGGCGCCATGTGGTAGCATCAGTGGTTTTCACTCAAGGTCCTTCTTCCCCCGTACAGCATCCATCGCTTTCATGGAGCTGGTCCCCGTCGTCGAGGTGGCTCACGTGTGTGAGGTGCGGCCCGGACGTCCGAGCTCATGCACCTTCTGCAAAGTCTTATCCGCATGGCCGGTCTCCACCATGTTATTTTCGCCGCGCTTCACATGCCCGATAGGGTGACCAGCGTGGCTGACGCTATATCTTGCTTTCGGTTACAGGAATATCGCTGCTCGACCATGAGAGGTCCAGACAGTTTGCTGTACAGCGTTTTGGTTACCTTCGGGTCAGTGAGTTCGCTTGTTCGGACAACTTCGTCGCATCTGCTAACTTCTCCCGCGCAGATATTATCTTCAGGCCTCTGGTCACTCACGGCTCTTCTTGAAGACATCGAAGACTGCCCCATTCCATCAAAGCTGTATAGTACTTTAAGATCTGTCTAGCCAGCCTATCTGCTTGATCGCCGGCCTTTCGCGTTATTGTCATCTCCGGTGCTCATCACCAGATCCTTTTCGCGTGATCTTCACCTCCGGGGCTGATCACCGCTGTCTCTCTTCATCGTCATTAACTGGCCCCGGTCCATTCTATCCCCGAGGTGTGTTACACAACTTTTCTCAGTTGAGAAAACTTGGTCGTTGGTCCAGCGAAGCTTCCCTTCGATATTCGTACTCCTCCACCCGTAGTCCACGACGCGTTTCCTGGTCTAATCCTGCAGGTGTTCATGGGGTGGGAAAACACCTTTGGACAGGGTTTGTGCCTCGAATCCCTTCTCCAGCTTAGCTAGAGGGTGGCGTTGGAGAGGATAATTCTCGGCAACATTGTAACAAGTTAGTTGGGGAGTTTAGGCTCGCCTGGGGCTGCTCTACTGTACCTATGAGACCGCTGGATCCTGTAAACTGTTCCTCGGTATTAGCGTAAAACCCTCTCCGACAGAGCTACACCCTCCAAAGATTCAATTGGTTCAGAACACCGTGCCCAGTTAGGTGCGGATCCATACAGCGTATGGTCAGGAATCGCAGGGCTATCAGGGGTGCTATCCCAGACTCTTGCATGAATGTTAAATGGATTATGAAATAAAAATAATTAACATCATGCAAAGTAAGTGTGTTGCCGGTCTTGGGGTCCCTTGGGGCCCTATAGATATAGGGTATAAGTGCACTATAAATAGGGTCTAAGTGCACTGAATCCCTTAGGTCAATGCAAAGCTCGTGGCATCTGACGGTTCTCCACTTCAGGGCGTACTCGTGTGCTGTTCGTCGTACACGATACTTCGTTCCCTCCCGCCCAACCCTCATCTAACATCGCTAATTATTGTGCCACCTTGGTTCGTACTGTCCTCTCGGGGACAGTACTGTATATGGTGCTCAGTATATGGTGCTACTTTGCTCTCGTGCAGTCGTTTTGGACTATCCTTGGGTTATTGTGCTCGCACAGCAGTCGGAGGACTGTATGCTACTACTTTCCTTTTGCATAGTCGGTGGGGGACAGCATTTGTGCTACTTTGCTTTCATACAGCTGTTGCCTGCTGGTTAGCTGCTAGTGCTCGTGCGAGTCCGTGGTGTACAACATTGCCGTAGTCGTTGGGGGGTCTGTATTTGTGCTCCCCTGCTGTTGCACAGTCATGTGGGGGATCATCCGGGTCCGTACTGTGCAACATTGGTTATCGTACAGGCGTTAGGGGTTTGTATTTGTGCTCCCCTGCTGTTGTACAGTCATGTGGGGTCATCCGGATCCGTACTGTGCAACACTGCTGTACAGTCGTAGGGGGTCTGTATTTTTGCTCCCCTGCTGTTACACAGTGGGGGGTCATCCGGGTCCGTACTGTGCAACACTACCGTAGTCGTTGGGCAGTCATGTGGGGGGTCATCCGGTTCAACTGCTGCCCGCTGGCTAGCTTCTAGCGCTTGTGCGGCTCCGTATATTGCACAACGTTGCTTATCGTTCAGTCGTTGGAAGACTGTATTTGTGCTATATTTGTGCTTGCATATTGTCGGCAGCTGTCAGTATTTGCTTTCGTCTGCGGGCTAACTTAATTTATGTTTGTCTCCTGTTCTGCTGCATGTGTTTACTGTGTCTAAATTAACATTAGTGTACCGTCATGCCAGTACATCTGGTCCGCTGCTTGGTTACTATTTTAATGTTAGCGTGTGTACAATCGCGCCAGTACATCTGCTCTACTCCCCAGCTATTCTGTGTGAGTTAATTTATGTTTGTCTCTTGTTCTGTTGCATGTGTTTACCGTGTATAAATTAACATCGTGCCAGTAAATCTGGTCTGCTGCTCGGCAACTCCAGGTGGTATTTTAATGTTAGTGTGTGTACAATCGCGCCAGTAGAACTGGTCTTCTCCCCAGCTATTCTGGGTGATAACTTAATTTGTGTTTGTCTCCTGTTCTGCGGCATGTGTTTACTGTGTGCAATCTCGTTTGTTGTCCCATCAACTTGACGTCGTCTGTGCTTGTGCATGTTCGCAGCTATATTCTCTTCACAGCAATGTTCCTAGGCACTCCTCCATAGGAAATGTCCCAGTCATCTCCATCCTCTAGCTTGATGTTGATCTCGCTGGTAGAGTCACTTCTTCTTATACGGGTTTGGGATCAAGCCTCCAGGTCTGGCCTTGTTTGGTTCCCTGCATGCATTGTTCAGGCGGTTGGGCTGTAGTAGGGGTAATTGGGTGTGACAGTAGTTCTGGTCAGGAGAGGGTAATTCTCGGCAACATTGTAACAAGTTAGTTGAGGAGTTTATGCTCGCCTGGGGCTGCTCTATGAGACCGCTCCCATCTTGGTGGATCTCTGGGTCCTGTAAATTGTTCCTCAGCTATTAGCGTTAAAACTTTCCAACAGAGCTACACCCTCCAAATATTGAATTGGTTCAGGACACCGCGCCCAATTAGGGGCGGGTCCATTCAGCGTATAGTCAGGAATCGCAGACTCTTGCATGAATGTTAATTTACAGAATGCCCCACGTGGACTCTAGAAGATGTTGATGACACTGAATACTTAAGGAAATATTATATGATGAAAATGCACCAAAGAATGTTAAGGAGACGACGTTGCCATACAGGCTGAGCGGAATATTAAGGCACAAGATGAACAAAAGACACGAGGTACTACAGGAGGCTATAAGAAATAAAAGAACGATGAAGAATTTTGGAGAAATACTGGAAGCAAAGAAACAAAGTGACAGCTGAATTAAGCAAAATCAACTTACTTCGCCGAACTTACCAAAGACCAGAAAGTATATACAAAAAACACGAGTACGCGTTCTTCCTCTTATTTCTAAATACGGACAAGCCAGTTGAAAATACGAGGCGAAGCAGAGTTTTTTAACCGGTTTGTCCGTATTTAGACATCAGAGGATGAACAATTACTGTACGAGTGTTAGAACTTGCTTCTCAAACGAATCCATATTTTATGAGAAAATCGAGGTTAAAGTTAGCGAAATTTGGCCGTAATCTTGCTCTTATTTCTAAATACTCATTGAATATTGATTTCTTTTGTATTTTCATCATGAATTATTAATGAGTTTGAGAAATAGAAATAAAGGAAGAAAGTGTGAAAGAGAACTTGTTTAGACTTAATACACAGAACGCTACCTATCACCGATACACCATTGACAACTATTTTCCAAAGAAGTGCAAAGACTGTAATCTTACCTATAATGTGTAGAAGGTGACATGAATTGCAGCTGCGCTTAAAAAGGACGTAACTGTAGCCATTATCGATATAAACTTATGAAGGAGGCACACAAAACCATAGTCAACCACCGGCGTACCTACAGTACTTACCCAAGTCTTCTAAACTCAAGCAGGTGGCCATATAGGAAAACCAGTTCGACGGAACTGTTATTGTTGCAAAGAACATACGACGAATAGTGAACAAAAAAAGTGGTGGAGGTCGTCTTCGTAGATTTTAGGAAGGCTTTTGACGCTTTTCCACATTGCCATGAAGTGATACTGAAGTTACAGCGAGTAGGGATCTCTGGAAACTTGCTGTTGTGAATTAAGGAAATATCAATTCACTAGGATAGGTACAGTACATGTTACTCTGAAAGAGAATGTCGATTATGTCATTATGGAGTACCAGAAGGATCCATTTTGGGCCCACTATTATTTGTAATATTTTGCGACGATTTATCCGACTGTGCAAGTGACGAACGCGGACGACACTACTTTAACCTTTACCGTGGATTTGGTGGACAAAGCGGTTATGAAATTGGACGAGGTTTTGGATGGGTGAATGATTGGTGAAAGACAGTCCATCCAACAAAAACTGAAGCTACCTGTATGTTCAATAAGCGTGGACACTTCGTAGGCCCTTTACCACCAGTGTGGTTAAATGGGAACCTGGGGAATTGGGTAAAGAAATCAAAATCGCTGCGAATGACTTTGGACGACCAACTTCATTTGCTAGGAAGTTAAGTATATTAAAGTCCATGAGTTTCCACCCAAAGCCCATGCTGGCAGATTTTTACTGGATAGTGATCTTTTCTGCTATAACGTACAGTATTGCATCTTTTTGGGAAATTGTAGTAATACACAATTTAACAGGCTGGAAAGATTGCATACAAGCACCACACGCATAATATACGTACATGTACAGGTATAGGCTAGATTATTGAGAATACTTTACAGACGTACTGTAATGGCACACAGTATCAGACCAAATCCGTCACAACATAATTATTTTTATGGGCTTCTTAATTAATACTGTAAGGCACTCATCTACCCACACTTTGTCCCTTTCATGTTTTTCAAAATTACCATTTTTCACACAGAAAAGCCTTGCATTCCAATAATAAGTCATCTATTTATTATGAAAATCATTTAAAAAAATTATTTATTAGGTTTGGTACCTTTTCCACCACTTGTGATCTCCCCAGCTGTCTTCTAACCATGCATGTGGCATCATCTGTTCTCAGGAACCGAATTAAGTCCTTGAGGCACTCTGGTATAAGAAAATACAGACTTGTGGTGAAAAAATAAAGGGAATCCATGAATTGAACTCCTGAAATTAGCCAGGTGCTTGATTTAGTTTCTGGTTTAAATGTACAAAATTCAAACTTTTTTTGCACCCTTTACCATGTTGCATGTTGCTGAATCTGGATAGCAAAATTTGTTTTCATGGAAATAATGTTTGTTCCCAGTACTTTGACAGATGTACAGTACAGTAAAGTTACCATGCCTTTAACAGTCATTTTTATTGAATTTCAATCTTTCTGTGAACAAAATCACTTTACATCAGCATGCATGATATTTTCATGGAGAGTGGATATGTTCACACTTGATCGATCACACCCTTTTTTTTAATTGTTGCAACAATTTGTAACAGCTATGTTAATTGACCTCAAAGATGACCCCGCAACTTGTAAGAAGCCCCTGAACAAGGTTTGTGGTGTCCTTACGGTAAGGTAATATATTATTACATTATATACAGAACCTTATTTGTATTAATATTTGTGTGGTATAAGAATTTGTGCAGATCTAAGGTGTACAAAATTAAAACTGAGCCAAAAATAATCTGCGTAAAAATACAGTAACTAAGAGAAAATGTTGATGATTTTGCAAAAAAAGAAAAAATCAGGAAAAGAAAACAAAAGAAACTGCCCTCATGAAAATGTTCTATAGAATCCAATAGAATATTCTGTTGGAAATCTAAATCCAATGGAATATTCTGTCGGATTTGTTTTCCAACACAATATTCTGTTGGGTATTCTGTGTGACACTAAAGTGTCAATAGAATATTCTATTGGATTTTCTATAGCATATCGGTTTTTCTTGCAACAGAGTATTATCTTAGATTTTAATTTCTATATGACACTTAAGGGTGCCAATAGAATATACCATTCGATTTTTTATTCATCTCTAAGTTATACCATTGGGCTTCAAATGCTTTTTCAAGTTTACATTTGTCATATTTTTTTTTCTTGCAACAGAGTAATTACTGTATATATTAGATTTTCTATAGGACACTTAGGGTGCCAATAGAATATGCTATATAATTTCTATAGAATATTGTATAGCATTTCAATACAATATTCTATTCTATATCTAGAATATTCTATAGTAATGCTTTTCCAAGTTTAGCATTTGTCATATTTTTTTTCATCTTCTTCCCCATCTGTCATTTCTGCCAGGATATTTTCGGGTTCCATGTATACTGTAGTAGTATTCTGCTACCAACTCATTAATTTTATTGGAAATTTGTGGAGTGGCATCACCTTGTGCAACCGTCAAGGTAATAGGAATAAGTCTCTAGACCTCTATGGGTAAAGGAGATTCCCTTTCATTCCCATTGTCAAGTGACATTTGACACATTTTTAACTTTTAATTCCTAAAAACGTGTTCATTATCTTGTTAAAGTACAGTGTTTCTAACTTCTTTCACACAGTAGTTATTTTTATTTAAAGAGAGAAAATGACATTATGATGACATTATGAAACCATTAAGTCTGACAGACAAAGCTCCACCCAGTTACTTGTATATATTTGATAAATTATTGTGGGAATTTATGCATCAAATTTCTCTTGGCAACCTTTGAACATGAGTGTTTGAGTGTTTCAGCAATCACTGATGCATGACTTTGTTTACAACCTGATCAGTAGCGTAGCAATAGGCGGTTCATTGAACCAGGGCCCCCCAATGCCCATGGGCCCCAAGCAAGCAAAATCTGAGCCAACAGATTATTCCGCTGACTGTCCCAAATTTCTGGACACACAACTACAAAAGCCCTCACTCTTGAACCGGGGCCCCTGAAACACTAGCTACGCCACTGAACCTGAATCTGCACTTATATATGCTTTTTGGCATCTTTGAAATTAAGGTGCATGAAATTAAACCTGACTACACAGTACATCATGTTTTGGGTGCACAAAATTAAATCTAGCAAATTTAAGACTGCATAAATGAGTACAAAGCATATTTATAAACACATACGTAAAATATTTTCCGTGTTTCCATAGAGTTATAGAAACATGATTGGAAGTTTGGGAGAATGAGAAATTGCAGTGAGTGGGGGGCGAGTGTTTCCACGCTATTTATAGTTCTCCCAAACTTTCACGAGTGTTTCTATAATGTGTGGGAAAACAGAAAGATGTTTTCAGTATTTCATTTATAAAATAACACTGAGGAAATAAGTAATAAGACTCTTTTATTAAAATGATGAAAATATACACTCTCCTTACTCATGCTAGACAGCGTCGTCAGCTGCTCAAATGAACATAAACGCTCTTAACTGTGAAGAGAAGCATCCAATCTTCTTGTTTTTCTTCTTGTTGGCTGTCACAGAACATATTTATTGACATTTTAGCTGTTTTACGTCTTACAGTACATTTTATAAAAATGGGGGGAAAATCCATGTTTTCCATCGAGTTATAGAAACACGGCTTTCAGCCAATCAGCGTGTGTGTTTTTAATTTGTTATTTTATAATAAACATTATATTACACACTATTTTGAAAGTACACCAACTTTTAGAGTTTTCAATTTGTATTTATATTATACAGTACACTGAATATACTGTAGTCTTACCAAGGCAGTCCTCTCCCTTGTAATAATCATTTCCCTCAATATAGCCAAGGGCAGCTAAAGTGCACACAATTTCTGTGTTGACATAATCATTTGAGTCATCATCCATGATTCAGGACTGTAAAACAAAGTAACAGTACATGTACCTGTAGGTAAAAACTATTATTCAAAATTGTCTACAAAAACAAATAGAGTATATATATGTAGCAAAGCGAAAAGTTGGTTAACTGCTGAGATTTTGTTTTGAGCGGAGCCCTTCACCAAAGTAAGATCGTCTTGTCTTACTTTGATGAAATACTCTGCTCAAAACGTTAGAATTTCATTCCTAAAATCTCAGCTGTTCACCACCTGTTCGCTTTGCTACATACCGGTATACTATACAAAACACTGTTTATGCAGCACTCTGCTTTTTTACCACTTTTGTATATACTGTATACACTGATGCAATAAATGTGGGCATATAGGCATATGGTGAAATTTTGCTGGGGGAAAGGGGGGCTGAAAATAATTTGCCCAAATGAAATATGACATCATAAATATGACATTATCTTGTGAGATTATCTATTAGCATTAATAACCCCGTGAAGAATACAAATCACCACAGTAATCATATAGAGGGCAATTACTCGAATATGATTGGTTAATGAGGATGGCGTTTTTTCTAAATTCAGGGCAAAATGACTTCTACCTGATTGGTGGAGATGCCAGTGGGAAACACTTAAGTTATAATGTTGTTTTACATGTACTTGTAAATACAAGCTCCCCTGTTCTCTTAAGTCGATGTGTGACTCTATAAAGTTCGTTGTAATGTACTGTTTACTTTCAGTGGATTGCAGTTGTTTTCCATGCTTGGCTTTGACATTTAGCTGGCTCCTCATGCTGTTCACATGCATAGCTAACTTATTTATGAATAAATTTGATTCAGATATATGATTAACAAGTAATCACATGGTTAATCATAAAATTAAGGTTTAATTTCCATATGATGACGGATTTGGTATCTATTTTCCAGCTACCCGTGTGTTGTAGGGGTGTCAGGACTAGTCTGTCAGGGGTGCCAGGACTTGTCAGGGGTGTCAGGACTTGTCAGGGGTGTCAGGACTTGTCAGGGGTGTCAGGACTAGTCAGGACTTGGCAGGACTAGTCAGGGGTGTCAGGACTAGTCAGGGGTGTCAGGACTTGTCAACTCAAAAGCAATCATTTGACTACACAGATTTGATTTTTTAACTATTGTCTAATGTTCCCAGGCTTCTGGAACCTTACAAACACGACATTTTTGTCAGGATGTCAGCTACTGACAAAATAGATCATAGATGGTGGTGATTTACTGCTCGGAGGGTGCGAGAGCTTGGAGTAGACAGACGATACATGGACGTCGGATGATAGTCAAGCTTAAATCCTCAGAAAATGTTTCCCAGACAGGAATCAATCCTGTAACCTGATTGCCAAATGAGCGACCGATACTCGATAACTCGGATGGACAGCGATACAAAATTATATCATGCCATGTGGGTCAGTGCACTACGTCTACGTGGAAAACCATTTAGCTTCATCCCTCCCTCCTCCACTGATGCCCCTATGATTATTTAGTGGTTTGTATAAAGTAGGGTGTGATTCTGCACTTCTACCCACAAATACAAATCACTATTATGATCACTCATACTTCATAAACTTAGAGAGAATGGTATTCGTTGTTAACAGCGAATATCAAAGCTTTGACAAGGCAGAAACGGTTAAGTACACATAAAGCCATGAAAATACGTACCGTATAACCATAGAAACTTGAATTACCACGGGCATTTGCCAGAATATTATCGTTCGCGGAGTTCAGAAAGCGCGCCAAAACCACAGATCAACTAAGCCCACAATAATTTTGTCAGCGGCTAATATTGAATTTTTAAATACTTCAAATAAAAAATTTGTTCCATTTTGCCTATGGTTGCAAATATTTCTAGCCGCGGCGAAGAAACAACCGCGTACTCAGCTCCGCGCTCGTATAAATATGATTCGGATTAAACGAGCTCTGGTACTCGAAGATCAAAGAGAAAATTATCAAATACATCGCATCATACATCACCGTATGTATAATCTCAATAGGGGCGGATCCAGCCGGAGGGTACTACGTCATAGACACATCAAGGTTATTTTCTCGGGATTCAGAAGCTTTACAAGAACAAAAAGCCTAACCATAACCCAAATAAAAACTCTAGTCCTAACCCTGAAATAAAGGAATACTAACCCTATGTAATATTCTGTGTACACGAAGGAGTTCGTGTGGATTCTAGAGCTTCAAAATATCAAAATGTTCTGGGGGTACATGCCCCAGACCCCTACGACACAACTAATGATGCTTGCATTTGTTGATAGTCACTGCACAGCACAGGAATATAAATAAATAAAGCTCTAAAAAACTCGAAAAAATAATAAATAAATAAATAAAGATCTAAAAAACTCGAAAAAATGAAGCGTCTGCTTCGCAGGCTAATAAAAAACTGAACTGAAAACAAATTTCATGCTATTAACTTTAAACAACCATAAGTTTTAGTTTTTAGTCTGACTCTGAGCATGAAACTCGACTAGCTCCGCTACTTGAGGAAATCGTTTGAGAGGCTTCGCTCTACATTGTGAAGATTAGATGTCTTCCTGTAGAAATTTGAGAATTCTGGCTGTCCTGACTCCTGACCATGTCTCAATAGCTGAGTAATCTAAACGCCGCCGCGTTGATTCGGAAATCTCGGTTCCGATTCCCGGTTGGGACAGTGAGATTTTTCATATAATTATTATACATGTTAAATCCTCTCTTAATTTAATTAGTTGAAGCCATTACTGCGCGGACAATTTAAATCAGACCAGGAAAGTGGGTAACTGGATCGCTTCCAATCAGTATAGAATCTATCCAGAAAAGAGCATTGCGAATCATATTTTGTTCACATACCATGTCTTGCGGTTCCTGTCTGGAGAAAGCCAATTTGCATGGATCCACTTTTCAAGACTAGGAGGTCAAATATTTGTGAGAGATTTGTAAGGGATAATAAACAAGATGGCTCACTAAAATTTATTTTGAAATACGTTAATCATCTATCACCCATGGGTACAACTTACGATTTGGTACTACTTCTGTCTGCTCCAACATTGATCCCTAAGATTATAATTCGAGAATGTCAAATAGGGCGCTTTGCACGTAACCTAGAAGCTATGTACAAGTTCGAATGTCACTATTCTAACTAAATCTACTTAGATATAAAAAATTAAAAGTTCTAAAAGATGTAAGAATAATACAAAGAGTACAACTAAGTTTAGTAGTAATGTTATATCGTCACTTTGAACATTCTCGCGATATTCAGATTACTGGAGATGACTGATTTCTGCATACTTTCCTCAGAACATCTTTTCCTCTTGCTCCTAACAGTTTCTGTGTAATTTCTTCTAGCTCATTTACCATCCTCCAAGAACATCTATAATGATATTATGCTGTTCCACCACATATCCCTTGAACTGTTGTTTGAGTTCCCACCTCATAGGCCCATACTTTAGGGTCTTCTCAGCATCTTTACGGGTTCGATTCTCTATCCATGTCACCTTCTTGGCTTTATGATTTATGATCCGAGCATCCACTCTGTTGGCCCTCACTTCAGTTTGCACCGCATATACTGGGATATCCCAGAATGCTTGGGCATCTCTGCTTTCGTATGTTGGCTTTGGCTCCACTGGCGAATACCAGGGCGGTATACTTCTTCCAAAAGACCAAGATCTCGTAAGAAAATAAGATCTTCAAAGCCGCATTGTGTCTGGCTAGGTACTTATTCTACGCCAAAGCGGAGCACCCTGATAACACATGCGCGACGCTCTCTGGGACCTTGTTGCATAATCTGCATTGCACATCATTCGCCGGTATTGTCCTGGTCTTCTGGCTATGGTACAGCTTAGTTGATCACTAGCAGCTGTTCATAAAGGTCGAACATTCCTGCAATCACATTCGAAGGGCATGATCTCCATTCTTTGAGCCAAGCAAAACAGCCTGATTTGTTGAGACTTTCATCCTCCCATCTAGCCCTCAATAGCTTTCCTTGCTACTTCTGATCTCGAACCATTTCCTCGAGCTGTTCCTCTTGGGATTTATTGAGATGCGCCTTGATTTTCTTTGCTGGTACTTCTCCCCCCATGTCGGTGTCTAACGGTGGTTGAGGATGTGTTATGTTTAGAGTCAGTTCTAACTCCTCAGCATATTTTACAGCATCTTTCACCAACGACTGATGGCCCAGTGCTACGGAGCGTTCTTCAAATTTCCGAACCGTTTCTATTGTGAGATCTGGATTCTTATATAGATTTACAGCTCCCTTGACTTTCACAGATTTATACTCTCGCTCCACTGATCGCATCCTTCTTCCTCCTTCCCATCTGGTGAGATATAACATCGCCGTTGAAAACAATGGGTGTTTTCCACCATTTTCTATGATGATTTTACGAGCTTCTCTGTCGATTCTCTTGAGCTCTGTGATATGGGCCAACTCTGCGTCCACATGAGGTAACTCATGACGGGGAGCGCGAACTGATTTGAGGCAATTACACGATTGAAATCTGACAAAGGGCTTGGCCAGATCACAGACATCCTCCACAAGAAAACCTTGGCTGCAACCTTCAAAGCGAGCTTATCATTCTGCTTCAGATTCTCCAAAACATCAAAGAACTTGTACTGCTTTCCCTCCTTAAGGCTTGTTATTACCGTTCATTCATCCATCTTTATTCCAAGAGAGTCTTGTACTTGTATCCCCTTTCTCACAATGATGGTTGAGTATTTTTTCGGGTTCCACTGCAGTCCAATATCCTCCAGCGCCGACTTGGTTGACTTTAGCACTGCTGACAGTGTTTAACTTACTCTCCGAAGCAGCGAAAATCTTTAAGTCATCTATGTATAACAGGTCAGTAACTCTGGTGCTTATCGGTCTTTATAACGTGTACCCTTCCGTTGCTCTTACTTTCCATGCGATGGGGTTCATACATATAGTGTAAACAGTCTTGGGCACAAGGCGTCTCCCTGCAGGGGTAAGCCTCTGTTGAACTTTATCATCTCAGACTTCTTACGTCCGCGCTTTGTTGTTGTCACCACTCTTGTATTCCAACTCGTGCTCAGATTCTGCATGACTCCATCCATTTATTCTGGGAATCTGTGTACCTGCATCATCTCCATCAGCCATTCGTGGTCCACTGAATCGTATGCCAATTCTTTACATCAATCCAGACCATGCTAAGATTCCTTCTTCCCCTGTGACAATCTTGAGTTGCCATTGAGTCACCGTTTTGGATTTTGGCTCAAGTAGCAGATTTCGGTCAGATGATCTCAAAGCACGTTAGCAAATCAGTAATATAAACAGGCGCCTGGCCATGCAAAGCCTTGAAAGTAATTATTAGTATCTTAAATACAATCCTTGATCTCACCGGCAACCAGTGAAGATTACGAAGCACAGGGGCCGACATCATGCTCCGACTTTTTAACCCCTGTAACAAGTCTAGCAGCTGTATTTTGAATTCGCTGTAACTTGCTCAATTCAGCTTCTGGTAAGTATAGGATGCTATTACAGCTGTCAAGTTTTGATGTTATGAATGCATGCACCAACTTCTCACAGTTCTTTTTACTCAAATATTTCCTGATCCTGCCGATATTTCTGATAGCAAAAGTGGCCGATTTACAAATGTTATTTACATGAGTATTTAATTTTAGATGTCTATCAACAGCAACACCGAGATAATGTTTAACCGGAGCCGGTTGGATTATCACATCATTGACACATATTTCTGGCATTGGTTCACAATGCATAAAACGTGATGATAGATGGACAATCTCGGTTTTACTTGGATCGCATATACATGTAAGACCATTCATAGTACACCAGTTGGTGATGTCCTTAATACATAACTCAAGTTTAGCTAGAGCAGCAGGTCGATCATGCACATGGAGATTGTATAGGCATATAAGCTGTGTGTCATTAGCGTACATTATGCAATCAAGGCCATATGGGCTTTGATCACATCTTCCAATGGCGCAAAGAAGAGTGAAAACAGAAGTGGACCCAGTACAGAACCCCGAGGTACACAATATTGCAATGGTTTGTTTGAGGAATGCGTATTCTTCACCATACCTGACTGTACCCGATCAGAAAGGTATACGAGTGATACCAGGCTAGTACAGTTCCACTAAAGCCATAACGATGTTTAAGTCTCTCCAATAGAACGGTGTGGTCAATGGTGTCGAACGCAGATGATAAGAATCTATAGTACCAACACTACTTCCTGATTTTCATCAAGTGCATAAAGGATGTCATTGAAAACACGCAGAATTACTGCTGTCTCTGTGCTATGAAAGAGTCTATAAGCAGATTGCCTTTTTGCAAGGAGGTTATTCTCCATAAGATAGTCTGTTGTCTGTCTGGCAGCAATCCGCTCTAATACTTTTGACAAGAAAGCCACGGTCTATAGTTAGGGAATTGTTCTTTATCACTAGTAGGTTTTTTAATAGATGGGCAGATGAGACCTTTCTTAAGAGAAAGAGGAAATACTACTGAGGACAAAGATGAATTGATAATGTCTGCAGTAATTGGGGCAGCTAACACGTCAAGAGATTCGACCTTTAGCAGATGTGTGGGTACAGGATCTAAGGCACAGGACTTAGACGAGTACTGTTTATAGTGTACAGACAAAGCTTTCAGATACAGTAGTAAATTCACTGAGTGAGCTTTTACAACAAGGAGAGTCAACTGCTATAGATAGCTTCTTAACGTGTACTAGTAAGTTTATCTCGAAGTAACTGAATCTTAGTTGAAATATAACAACTAAAAGCATCAGCCAGGTCATACGAAGAATCATGAATGTGATGGCAATAAAGGAATATATTTTACTCGGAACATCCCCTCAATCATGTGAAATAGCTGATTCTGATCAGAGTTAGATATCTTCGCCTTATAATATTCTGTTTTTGCAAAATCAATTGCCTTTGCGTATATACGACATATTGTTCCTTGTACAATTGATGATGAACCTGCACCCGTTGAACAAACACCTCAACGGGAATTAACCCAACATTTCTCAATTGAGAACACGGGTATTGCCCATGCCAGGCTACCGTCTAAGCAGCCTGGGGAGAGCCTTAGATGAATTAATTATAGGTTGACCAAT
Source organism: Chrysogorgia sp. JL179-B06 (assembly GCA_035772405.1). Classification (NCBI taxonomy): domain Eukaryota; kingdom Metazoa; phylum Cnidaria; class Anthozoa; order Scleralcyonacea; family Chrysogorgiidae; genus Chrysogorgia; species Chrysogorgia sp. JL179-B06. Next base: position 3,029,403 of record JAYKKM010000047.1, read on the forward strand.
CCAAGCCAAGAAATACTGTATGAATAATTGATACTCGCTTTGAGATTTGTTGATTCTTAGACAAATTATAATATTTTACGCTCACTCGTGCGAGGCATATTTTACACCGAGCGAAAGATGAAACGATGTAAAAAAGCTGTTTTAAAAACAACTGTTTGGGGGAGACGCGGAAAGGCCATTTTTCGAACTCCACTCACGGTGAATAAGAGACCTAGTGCATCTGATGGCGGTAGTGATGTTCAAAAACTGAAATCTAGAGACATAATTTCATCTCCTTCATTGGCAGAAACACATGTCCCATATCGAAAAATTGCAAACTAAGCTATCATTAAACCATGGAGCATTTGGGCGAAGGGTAATTGAGCGTGTACGTTTGGGTGCGTGTTTGTCCAAAAGCTCAGACAATACACAATTGAACTGTTCAGTAGCAGTGTTTACATCATATTATCTTTTCGCCATGTCTGTAAGTCTATACGACGTAAATCGCGATGATTAATAACTTTTTTAGAGGATTGGGGTCTCAGAAAATCCATGCTGCAAACAACAGCACTGTGATCTGAAGGTAAATCAGAGACGATATCCATGGCAATAGACAGCAAACTATCCTCATGACGATCAATAATAAGGTCCAGTGTGTGGCCACAACGATGAGTCATACCAGTAACTCTTTGTTTAAACCTGCTGAATCCAGGAGTTCCGTAAACCTTGTAGCATCATCATCATTAACAACATCCATATGGAAATTGAAATCCCCACACAATTAACAAATAACTCGGAACAACAACTAAATCTTCTAAAAGCGTAGAAAAATCATTGAAGAACATGGATGTCGTAAGCTTGTTCTTATACGAGATGGGGGAGGTCTATAAACTGTGATGAGGCGAATATGCGTTTGAGACGATGATATGGAAAGATCCATATATTCCATTGACGCAAACGTTAAGACATCATTTTTATTTACGGTGAAACCCTTGCGAAGGAATACCCCAACTCCACCTCCTTTCGTATTGGATCTTGGCAAATGTAGAAACTTGTAATCTTGTATAAGGTATTAATAATTTCAGCTATGGTAGTATCAGCTGCATTCTTGTTAGAAAGCCAGGTTTCAGTAACCGCAAGAACATCAATACGCTTTGAAATTATAAAGTCACAAATGGAGGCAGATTTCTTGTTGATTGAATGTGCGTTCCATACAACAAAACGTAGACGTGGAAGACATTTCGTTTTTTCTTTATCAAATTTTATATTTATCAGGTTGCTTGAGTTATTGATAAGTTTTGTGACCTCCTTGATCGTAGGGCGTGAAATAATTCTTACTGGGATAATCCCAGCTTTCAAAGTGGCTGGTTTACCAGTAGCATATTTTTCGACCCCAGCCTGGGGGACGTGCTCCTTGTTTACCCGCGCGACGACCAAGGCGGTATGTAGTATTATTAATAGTATGTAGTTTTACTGCTGGATGCCATTCCTAACACAAGCCTGTTTTTGGGAGCAGGAACACAGGTGTTTTATCGTGATACCATCACTAGAAAGATTATCAACCAAGACTGAAGAGCTGTTCCTACCCTTTCCCACAATCATAATGGAGGTTTATATTCAGAGTTTTCCTTCTCCTAGAAAGGTTGCCTTCACCACGGCTATAGGGCCCTTCCTACCCTTTAGCTGAAAACCGATATGATGGATAAATCGTCAACCATATGACTTGACGAACATCCAAACCACACTTTTAATATAACAATGAAGACATTAAATGCAATAGTCTGGGTAAGCCCCGGACAAGCTTCAAGTATAAAAAATCATACAAAATCAAAATGAAATGGCCCAACACTGCGAAAGTTTGCCCAGCTGCAAGATGTGTATAAAAGTCGAGCGATCGATTTGAAATTATTAAGGAATCAGAAAACCTGCGGCAAAACGCTATCTAATGCAAAAAAGAGGTAGCGAGTTAAGGTCAGACGAAGATCATCAAATCATTAATAATATTCACGGGAATAATAATATTATTAATAAATAATAATATTCATGGCAACCGCGCTTTGTGTTATACAAGAAAACAGACACAATGGTTTTCACAATCGTATTATAACTGATAAAAAATACGCACGAATAATTCAATTTAAAACGAGTTCAAAATGTCTCTGTTCTTCTCCAAAAGATTAAATTATTTACATGGATTTTTCCCCCGAAAATATTATATTATATTATTAGTTTAGGTTTAAACGTCGAACTTGACCTATGTCGAATACACTTAAACTCAATGATCTAGTTTGATTTAGACGTCGAATCTCACACGTGCCAAAATGAATAGACTAAATACTATTGAAGTGAATTTTGTGAAATTTGTCATACATATACCACAAAATACCTATATTGTTTTAAATTTTGCATATGTGAGATTGGATGTTTAAAATAAAAATTGAATCAAAGACATATAATTCGATTTGACATATCAAGGTAAATTGCATTGTCAAACTTAATTCAGTTTTTATATATCGTATTTAATAATAAATGTCGAACTTCACTGCATGTGTTTAACTTAAACGTATATACTATAGACCTCTTTAATGGCGGCCAGTCTAAATATTCTTTTATATGCATGCAAATTAGCCTTTCTGACCTCGTTACAAAGCAAAGATTCTTTGGAATTACAAACACACGAACGAGGTCTATTATGAAAGAGGTCTATTCGACACATGTGAGTACGACGTATAAACCTATTACGAAAAATACTTACTAAAAATATTTATTAGTCCCGGTTTAAACGTTGAACTTCACCTATGTCGAATACACTTAAACACATGCACATTGATCTAGTTTGAATTAGACGTCGAACCTCACTTGTGCCAAACTGAATGGACTAAAAATACTATTGTAGTGAATTTTGTGACAGTATAGACCTTAAGATTGAGGTTTCGACTTTCTACCTCAGACCTCAAACTGGTTAGACGTCAGATGTAAAACAGTTTGTGGCGATTAAGATTGAAGTACAAAATCGCAAAGCAGTGTGCGATCCAAGATGGCGGGAGCTAGAAAGTGAGCAATTTATTAAGAATAGAATTTTAATTAATGGTTTATTGATGCAATCATTATTGTTTTTACTTTGGTATTGTAAATTTATGTCAGGAGTGTAAACAGATAGCTACGCATGCGTACAAGGGACACTATAAAAGATCTTAGAGGTCATGTGCTCGAGAGTTTAAACATGTAATATCTATAGATACAGAAACTAGATACAGAAACGATATTAAATCTTATATGGTGTATACTCGCGGTACACGAAAACAAATAAATTCTTCCTTGGATTTATCAATGTAACAGGACGGGAAGTGGTGAAATTCTGACGGAATATCCATCGACAATTTGTACAGCTACAACAATACAAGATTAAGAAAACATGGCGACGAATCTCCTAGACAAAGGACCGTCTATGAACTGGACCGCCGATGAAGGCTTGTACAGGCGATACAAATTGTGGAAACAACGATGCGAATTGCTATTCTCCGGGCCGATGGACAAAGCAAACGAACTTATCAAATGTAAATACCTTCTATACTGGGCAGGTGAGCGTGGTCTTAAGTTATTCAATAGTTGGGGTTTTACATGTATCTGACGAAGATCAAAAGGTTTTGAAGAACTACTGGGACAATTTTGAATCTTTTGCTAAGCCTCAGTCAAACGATTTGATGGCAGCATGGGAGCTACACCATATCAAACAAGACAACCTTTCACTGGAAGAATTCATTGGCAGATTTCTAACACTCGTAAAAGAAGCAAATTATCCTGTAGCACAACATGACCGATTTTTGCGAGACTTTCTGGCTACTGGTATGAGCTCTGACAAACTGAGAAAAGAATACCTTAAGATTGCGAAAAAGCTAGAGATATGGCCAGAGTTGAAGAATCTGCCTTGAAACCACTGCAACAAATGACTATACATCACTAGAAGTTAATGCAGTTAAAGAAAGTCAGTGGAAAGGCCAACACGGCCGTAAGCCAAAACCTAGTCATAATCAAGGGGAACATCCAAGTACATCCAGTAACTCTGGGAATTTGTGTAGAAATTGTGGTCGTAATTCTCACACCGGCAGAGACCATGAGTGTCCTGCTCGAAGTGCCCGATGCCATTATTGTCACAAAACTGGACACTATGCAAGATCTTGTTTGTCAAAGAAAAAACAAATCAATGAAGTTCAGGATGGCAATAGTCAGGAACCTGGTACGGAGCAAGTAGATTCGGAATTCTATAAGCAAGTGTTTTTAGGGTGCATTGAGACTACACCCTCGAACAGACATACACAGTGTCATATACAGTGTCATATGCAAAGAGAAAGCATTACTAAAAGTCAAATTGTCCAGTAGCCCTCAAGGGAAGCAAGTTGATGTGATGTGCAAAATAGACTCTGGAGCTGAAACGAATATCCTACCTGTGCCTGTGTACAACTATACTCGGGACATCATACACTATAAAGAGCTCTACAGTAAAACTATCTGCATACGGTGGCACAAACATTCCTAACTTGGGGTCCTGTGAAATCTTTGCACAAAGTCACCAACAACCCAACCCAAAATCGATCCATGTGAAAGTAGTAGATACAAATGTTCCTGTCATCATCGGCAACACCACCGCACAGACGCTGAATCTCCTGAAATTAAACTGGTCCATTACCACCAAACCTTGTTAGAGGAATACAAGGATGTCTTTACTGGAATTGGTTGTTTTACAGGTGCAGCTTACCACATCGAACTAGACTCCAGCATCCCTCCAGTCCATGAGCACCCACCAAGACAAGTACCGGTACACCTACAGGCAGCATACCTCAGTAAGCTCAAGAAATTGAAAGCAGGAATACTTTGTGAAGTGCAGGATGAATACACACCATGGGTAAACTCTACAGTGGTCACTACTAAAGCAAATGGAAGCATCCGACTATGTCTCGACTCACTTGACTTAAACAAGGCAGTTAAGCGCAAGCTCTACTACATACGCACCATCGATGATGTCATCCGGAAGATAGCAGGCTCAACCCATTTCAGCATTCTTGATACAAGAAATGGCTATTGGCAGGTGGCTCTTGGTGAAGAAAGTAGCAGATTATGCACCTAAAATCAAACCTTACATCCATAAATCGTAGGCCCTCGGAACCCCTATCAATTGGGCTTCTAGCTTGTTGGGGTATTCCGTTCACCTAAAAGAGTGATAAATCTAACAAACTAAACTAAACTAAACTTAAGCACTCCTTGGGGAAAGTACAGGTGGACTAGACTGCCATTTGGTTTAACCGTTAGTGGAGATGTGTTTCACGAGAAAATGGATGCCATTTTTGGAGACCTGAAAGGGTTAAGTGATACTGTACGGAGAAAGCGAAGTGGCCCATGATCATCACATCATCAATATCCTGGAAACAGCGAGGAGGAACAACGTGAGGTCAATCCTGACAAGTTTCAATACAAAGTGAAAAAAGCATCCTACTTTGGCCTAACCTGGACCCCCGATGGCTTGGTACCAGATAAAGAGAAAGTCAAGACAATTATCAACATGCCATCGCCAGGGAACCTAGCTGAACTGCGATCATTAGCAATGATCAATTACCTCAACAGGTTCTTCCCGCATTGACTCAAGCATCACTACCCCTTCGACAGTTCATGAAGAAGGACACACCATATGTATGACAGCCTGAACATGAGATTGCATTACAATAGGTGAAAAAATCATCTCTAAAGCCCCTGTTCTGTCCTTCTACGATCCAGAAAAGGACAATCTAATTCAAGCCGATGCGAGCATTAAGGGTTTAGGTTGTGTTCTGATGCAAGAGGGTAGACCTGTTCACTACCCAAGCCGCTCTTTGACCGATGCTGAATCCAGGTATAGTAACATTGAAAGGGAACTGCTTGCTGGTCACTAGAAAAATTCAACCACTACGTCTATGGTAAGAAAGTAATGATCGAGACTGATCACAAGCCTCTAGAGAGTGTTTGGAAAAAAGCAACAGTAACAAGCGCCTCACCACGTTTGCAAAGGCTACTCTTGAGAATGGCAAAGTATGAGGTCGATGTACGATACATACAAGGAAAGTCAAACGTCGTGGCTGATGCACTATCACGAGCTAGTTACATGGAGGCACCAACCAACAGTCCAGAGACACCACTAATTGAAGTGGGCTTGATAACAAGGTCATTACCTGCATCACCTGAAAAGCTGAGAAGATCCGCCTATGTACTGATGAAGATCCTGTGCTGCACCACCACAAAGTTGTAATACAATATGGGTGCCCAGAATATATAAATGAATGTCCCCCTGATCTTAAGGAATACTGGACATTCCGTGAAGATTTTAGTGTAGAGAATGGTCTTATTCTCAAGGGACCTCGTCTTGTTATTTCGTGCAAACGTAGACAACCAATGCTTGACATTGTATACCAAGGTCACATGGGAACAGAAAAGTGTGTACTTCGAGCAAAAGAAAGCATGTTTTGGCCGGGAATCTCAAAAAAATCAAAGAATTGATAGGAAAATACCCAACCTGTCTACAGTTTTCCAAGCAACAGCAAAAGGAACCGCTTCGTCAACACAACATCCCTAGTTTTCCATGGCAAAAGATAGGATGTGACCTATTCGACCACATAAGCAGTCATCAGACCTTTAAATCGCAGATTACTACAGTAAATTCCCTGTGATAAGAAAACTGAGTTCGACTACATCCTCATCCATCATCAACCGCCTGAAATCCATATTTGCAGAGTATGGCATACCACAAACATTGGTTTCGGACAACGGACCTCAGTATAGTAGCAAGGAATTCGTGCTGTTCTGCAAACAATGGGGGATAAACCACGTTACCAGCTCTCCCACATATCCGAAAAGCAACGGATTTATCGAAAGGATGGTTCAGACCGTCAATTAAGCGCATACTCAAGAAAACGGACGATGCTGGCGAAGATCCATACCTTGGAGTTTTGGCCTACAGATCTACTCCTGCTGACAAAGAATTACAAGCCCAATTACTCAATCAGAGAGAATACCGCACGCTTCTCCCATGTAGCGGTAGACTACAGCGGATGCAGTGTAACGACTCCGACGTGGAATGGCGGCAACATCGACAAGATGTCCAGAATGAACATGATAAATCATCCAGTGATGGCCTCGTTGAATTGTTACCTAGACAACATGTTGTTGTTACCTAGACAACATGTTCCAACCGGAGAATAATTCATGGACTCCAGCAGAGATCGAGAGTAAATCAGAGAGTCATCATATATTGTAAGAACGTCCAACGGCCCAGTTCTTCGACGCAATAGAATACATCCTGAAGCCTGACTGTGGCTTTAGTCAGCCCAGTTCCCTCGCGAGCTTATGTTTACGCGCGAAATGTTAATCACGTGACGGGCGACTACAGTTGGAACTTGGGTGGAGGTTAAAAGGGATGACTCAAAAGAACCTTTTCGGTTCCAGTCTCCCTCGGCCGTATTTTCATTCACGTCAAAAACATGATGATAACCATTAGCTGACCATCCAGGCATCACTACCCATCACCAGGCATCACTACCCATCACTAGGCATCACTACCCATCACTACCCATCACTAGGCATCACTACCCATCATCAGGCATCACTACCCATCACCAGGCATCACTACCCATCACCAGGCATCACTACCCATCACTAGGCATCACTACCCATCACTACCCATCACTACCCATCACTAGGCATCACTACCCATCACTACCCATCACCAGGCATCACTACCCATCACCAGGCATCACTACCCATCACTACCCATCACTAGGCATCACTACCCATCACTAGACATCACTACCCATCACTAGGCATCAATACCCATCACTACCCATCACCAGGCATCACTACCCATCACTAGGCATCACTAGCCATCACTAGGCATCACTACCCATCACTACCCATCACTACCATCACTACCCATCACTAGACATCACTACCCATCACTAGGCATCACTACCCATCACTACCCATCACCAGGCATCACTACCCATCACTAGGCATCACTAGCCATCACTACCCATCACTAGGCATCACTACCCATCACTACCCATCACCAGGCATCACTACCCATCACTAGGCATCACTAGCCATCACTAGGCATCACTACCCATCACTACCCATCACTACCCATCACTAGGCATCACTACCCATCACTACCCATCACTAGGCATCACTACCCATCACTACCCATCACTACCCATCACCAGGCATCACCAGGCATCACTACCCATCACTACCCATCACTAGGCATCACTACCCATCACTAGACATCACTACCCATCACTAGGCATCACTACCCATCATCAGGCATCACTACCCATCACCAGGCATCACTACCCATCACCAGGCATCACTACCCATCACTAGGCATCACTACCCATCACTACCCATCACTACCCATCACTAGGCATCACTACCCATCACTACCCATCACTACCCATCACCAGGCATCACTACCCATCACCAGGCATCACTACCCATCACTACCCATCACTAGGCATCACTACCCATCACTAGACATCACTACCCATCACTAGGCATCACTACCCATCACTACCCATCACCAGGCATCACTACCCATCACTAGGCATCACTAGCCATCACTAGGCATCACTACCCATCACTACCCATCACTACCCATCACTACCCATCACTAGGCATCACTACCCATCACTAGGCATCACTACCCATCACTAGACATCACTACCCATCACTACCCATCACCAGGCATCACTACCCATCACTAGGCATCACTAGGCATCACTACCCATCACTACCCATCACTACCCATCACCAGGCATCACTGCCCATCACTACCCATCACAAGACATCACTACCCATCACTACCCATCACCAGCCATCACTAGGCATCACTACCCATCACTAGGCATCACTACCCATCACCAGGCATCACTACCCATCACCAGGCATCACTACCCATCACTACCGATCACTAGCCATCACTAGGCATCACTACCCATCACTACCCATCACTACCCATCACTACCCATCACCAGGCATCACTGCCCATCACTACCCATCACCAGGCATCACTACCCATCACTAGGCATCACTACCATCACTAGCCATCACTAGGCATCACTAGCCATCACTAGACATCACTACCCATCACTAGGCATCACTACCCATCACTACCCTTCACCAGGCATCACTACCCATCACTACCCATCACTAGACATCACTACCCATCACTACCCATCACTACCCATCACCAGGCATCACTACCCATCACCAGGCATAACTACGCTTCACTAGCCATCACTACCCATCACTAGCCATCACTACCCATCACTACCCATCACTAGGCATCACTACCCATCACCAGGCATCACTACCCATCACTAGGCATCACTACCATCACTAGCCATCACTAGGCATCACTAGCCATCACTAGACATCACTACCCATCACTAGGCATCACTACCCATCACCAGGCATCACTACCCATCACTACCCATCACTAAACATCACTACCCATCACTACCCATCACTACCCATCACCAGGCATCACTACCCATCACCAGGCATAACTACGCATCACTAGCCATCACTAGCCATCACTGCCCATCACTACCCATCACCAGGCATCACTACCATCACTAGGCATCACTACCCATCACTAGCCATCACTAGACATCACTCACTACCCATCACTAGGCATCACCAGGCATCACTACCCATCACTACCCATCACCAGGCATCACTACCCATCACCAGGCATCACTACCCATCACCAGGCATAACTACGCATCACTAGCCATCACTAACCCATCACTAGGCATCACTACCCATCACTACCCATCACTAGGCATCACTAGGCATCACTACCCATCACCAGGCATCACTACCCATCACCAGGCATCACTACCCATCACCAGGCATCACTACCCATCACTACCCATCACTACCCATCACTAGGCATCACTACCCATCACTACCCTCACCAGGCATCACTACCCATCACCAGGCATCACTACCCATCACCAGGCATCACTACCCATCACTACCCATCACTAGGCATCACTACCCATCACTACCCATCACTACCCATCACTAGGCATCACTACCCATCACTAGGCATCACCAGGCATCACTGTCCATCACTACCCATCACTAGGACGTCACTACCCATCACTACCCATCACCAGGCATCACTACCCATCACCAGGCATCACTACCCATCACTAGGCAATCACTACCCATCACTAGCCATCACTAGACATCACTACCCATCACTAGGCATCATCACCAGGCATCACTACCCATCACTACCCATCACTACCCATCACCAGGCATCACTACCCATCACCAGGCATCACTACCCATCACCAGGCATCACTACCCATCACTAGGCATCACTGCCCATCACCAGGCATCACTACCCATCACTACCCATCACCAGGCATCACTACCCATCACCAGGCATCACTACCCATCACTACCCATCACTAGGCATCACTACCCATCACTAGACATCACTACCCATCACTAGGCATCACTACCCATCACTACCCATCACCAGGCATCACTACCCATCACTAGGCATCACTGGCCATCACTAGGCATCACTACCCATCACTACCCATCACTACCCATCACTACCCATCACTAGGCATCACTAGACATCACTATCCATCACTAGGCATCACTACCCATCACTACCCTCACCAGGCATCACTACCCATCACCAGGCATCACTACCCATCACCAGGCATCACTACCCATCACTACCCATCACTAGGCATCACTACCCATCACTACCCATCACTACCCATCACTAGGCATCACTACCCATCACTACCCATCACTACCCATCACTAGGCATCACCAGGCATCACTGTCCATCACTACCCATCACTAGACGTCACTACCCATCACTACCCATCACCAGGCATCACTACCCATCACCAGGCATCACTACCCATCACTAGGCATCACTAGCCATCACTAGCCATCACTAGACATCACTACCCATCACTAGGCATCACCAGGCATCACACTACCCATCACTACCCATCACCAGGCATCACTACCCATCACCAGGCATCACTACCCATCACCAGGCATCACTGCCCATCACTAGGCATCACTACCCATCACTACCCATCACCAGGCATCACTACCCATCACCAGGCATCACTACCCATCACTACCCATCACTAGGCATCACTACCCATCACTAGGCATCACTACCCATCACTAGGCATCACTACCCATCACTACCCATCACCGGGCATCACTACCCATCACTAGGCATCACTGGCCATCACTAGGCATCACTACCCATCACTACCCATCACTACCCATCACTACCCATCACTAGGCATCACTACCCATCACTAGACATCACTACCCATCACTAGGCATCACTACCCATCACTACCCATCACCAGGCATCACTACCCATCACTAGGCATCACTAGCCATCACTAGGCATCACTACCCATCACTACCCATCACTACCCATCACCAGGCATCACTGCCCATCACTACCCATCAGTAGACATCACTACCCATCACCAGGCATCACTACCCATCACTAGGCATCACTACCCATCACTAGGCATCACTACCCATCACCAGGCATCACTACCCATCACCAGGCATCACTACCCATCACTACCCATCACTACCCATCACTAGGCATCACTACCCATCACTACCCATCACTACCCATCACTACCCATCACCAGGCATCACTGCCCATCACTACCCATCACTAGACATCACTACCCATCACTACCCATCACCAGGCATCACTACCCATCACTAGGCATCACTACCATCACTAGCCATCACTAGGCATCACTAGCCATCACTAGACATCACTACCCATCACTAGGCATCACTACCCATCACCAGGCATCACTACCCATCACTACCCATCACTAAACATCACTACCCATCACTACCCATCACTACCCATCACCAGGCATCACTACCCATCACCAGGCATAACTACGCATCACTAGCCATCACTAGCCATCACTGCCCATCACTACCCATCACCAGGCATCACTACCATCACTAGGCATCACTACCCATCACTAGCCATCACTAGACATCACTACCCATCACTAGGCATCACCAGGCATCACTACCCATCACTACCCATCACCAGGCATCACTACCCATCACCAGGCATCACTACCCATCACCAGGCATAACTACGCATCACTAGCCATCACTACCCATCACTAGGCATCACTACCCATCACTACCCATCACTAGGCATCACTAGGCATCACTACCCATCACCAGGCATCACTACCCATCACCAGGCATCACTACCCATCACCAGGCATCACTACCCATCACTACCCATCACTACCCATCACTAGGCATCACTACCCATCACTACCCTCACCAGGCATCACTACCCATCACCAGGCATCACTACCCATCACCAGGCATCACTACCCATCACTACCCATCACTAGGCATCACTACCCATCACTACCCATCACTACCCATCACTAGGCATCACTACCCATCACTAGGCATCACCAGGCATCACTGTCCATCACTACCCATCACTAGACGTCACTACCCATCACTACCCATCACCAGGCATCACTACCCATCACCAGGCATCACTACCCATCACTAGGCATCACTACCCATCACTAGCCATCACTAGACATCACTACCCATCACTAGGCATCACCAGGCATCACTACCCATCACTACCCATCACTACCCATCACCAGGCATCACTACCCATCACCAGGCATCACTACCCATCACCAGGCATCACTACCCATCACTAGGCATCACTGCCCATCACTAGGCATCACTACCCATCACTACCCATCACCAGGCATCACTACCCATCACCAGGCATCACTACCCATCACTACCCATCACTAGGCATCACTACCCATCACTAGACATCACTACCCATCACTAGGCATCACTACCCATCACTACCCATCACCAGGCATCACTACCCATCACTAGGCATCACTGGCCATCACTAGGCATCACTACCCATCACTACCCATCACTACCCATCACTACCCATCACTAGGCATCACTAGACATCACTATCCATCACTAGGCATCACTACCCATCACTACCCTCACCAGGCATCACTACCCATCACCAGGCATCACTACCCATCACCAGGCATCACTACCCATCACTATCACTACCCATCACTAGGCATCACTACCCATCACTACCCATCACTACCCATCACTAGGCATCACTACCCATCACTACCCATCACTACCCATCACTAGGCATCACCAGGCATCACTGTCCATCACTACCCATCACTAGACGTCACTACCCATCACTACCCATCACCAGGCATCACTACCCATCACCAGGCATCACTACCCATCACTAGGCATCACTAGCCATCACTAGCCATCACTAGACATCACTACCCATCACTAGGCATCACCAGGCATCACTACCCATCACTACCCATCACCAGGCATCACTACCCATCACCAGGCATCACTACCCATCACCAGGCATCACTGCCCATCACTAGGCATCACTACCCATCACTACCCATCACCAGGCATCACTACCCATCACCAGGCATCACTACCCATCACTACCCATCACTAGGCATCACTACCCATCACTAGACATCACTACCCATCACTAGGCATCACTACCCATCACTACCCATCACCGGGCATCACTACCCATCACTAGGCATCACTGGCCATCACTAGGCATCACTACCCATCACTACCCATCACTACCCATCACTACCCATCACTAGGCATCACTACCCATCACTAGACATCACTACCCATCACTAGGCATCACTACCCATCACTACCCATCACCAGGCATCACTACCCATCACTAGGCATCACTAGCCATCACTAGGCATCACTACCCATCACTACCCATCACTACCCATCACCAGGCATCACTGCCCATCACTACCCATCACTAGACATCACTACCCATCACCAGGCATCACTACCCATCACTAGGCATCACTACCCATCACTAGGCATCACTACCCATCACCAGGCATCACTACCCATCACCAGGCATCACTACCCATCACTACCCATCACTACCCATCACTAGGCATCACTACCCATCACTACCCATCACTACCCATCACTACCCATCACCAGGCATCACTGCCCATCACTACCCATCACTAGACATCACTACCCATCACTACCCATCACCAGGCATCACTACCCATCACTAGGCATCACTACCATCACTAGCCATCACTAGGCATCACTAGCCATCACTAGACATCACTACCCATCACTAGGCATCACTACCCATCACTACCCATCACCAGGCATCACTACCCATCACCAGGCATCACTACCCATCACTAGGCATCACTACCCATCACTAGCCATCACTACCCATCACCAGGCATCACTACCCATCACCAGGCATAACTACGCATCACTAGCCATCACCACCCATCACTAGACATCACTACCCATCACTAGGCATCACTACCCATCACTACACCTTTGTCAAATGAAATTCAGATTGTCCAAATGAATTTCAGACGCTTCCAAATGATATTCAGATTTTCCAAATTAATTACATGTGAATTTCAGACATTTCCAAATGAGGCAGAAGCGAAAAAACACATACATGATACACCTTTAGCCCTGCCTTACTAAACTCATTGAAATAACAATAGCACTGTATGTAATAAATGCTATTGATGTTACGGACGCGTTATTGAATGTCGTTTCGCGCAAATGAATATTCAACTGTAATGTGCTATTGTTAATTCAACTACAGTAATGCAAACGGTTGTTTTTTTTATTGAGTAATACAGGGCTAAAGGTGTACGTTATGTAGCCCTCTATAAACTGCGTCGCGCTGCTGGCCGTGATTGTTTGTGACAATGCTCATTGTCACTCAAAGTTTGAAGAATGTGTGAATGATCACCCGGATTAACTGTGAGTGTCTGTCGTTTGGGACCGTACTCCCCCATGTTGAATCCTGTGGAGACAATCTGAACCAAAATGAAAGCAGTGGTGAAACAGCGAATGCGAGTCCCTCAAGTACAACCTCCCAGATTGGGTGAGCAGCGGCTAGCGTATGTCGAAGGGTTAATTGATGAATCCATGGGACTAATTACTGTACAAGACATTGTGAATTCATGCCAGCATGCCCAAGGTTTTTTCCAGCGGGCGCTTAACTTGGAGGACATGGAAGTGGGAGCATAAATTTGGGAAGTTGTATTGTTTGCTTCTCATGCAGGATAGCTGGTTTTGGTGGTTTCGTTATGGCTATGATGGGTAGTGATGGGTAGTGATGTCTAGTGATGGGTAGTGATGCCTAGTGATGGGTAGTGATGCCTAGTGATGGGTAGTGATGGGTAGTGATGTCTAGTCATGGTTAGTGATGCCTAGTGATGGGTAGTGATGGGTAGTGATGGGTAGTGATGCCTAGTGATGGCTAGTGATGCCTGGTGATGGGTAGTGATGGGTAGTGATGGGTAGTGATGGGTAGTGATGCCTAGTGATGGGTAGTGATGCCTAGTGATGGGTGGTGATGGGCAGTGATGCCTGGTGATGGGTAGTGATGCCTGGTGATGGGTAGTGATGCCTGGTGATGGGTAGTGATGGGTAGTGATGCCTAGTGATGGGTAGTGATGCCTGGTGATGGGTAGTGATGCCTGGTGATGGGTAGTGATGCCTGATGATGGGTAGTGGTGCCTGATGATGGGTAGTGGTGCCTAGTGATGGGTAGTGATGTCTAGTTATGGCTAGTGATGGGTAGTGATGCCTAGTGATGGTAGTGATGCCTGGTGATGGGTAGTGATGGGTAGTGATGCCTGGTGATGGGTAGTGATGGGTAGTGATGCCTGGTGATGGGTAGTGATGGGTAGTGATGCCTGGTGATGGGTAGTGATGGCTGGTGATGGGTAGTGATGGCTAGTGATGGGTAGTGATGGGTAGTGATGGGTAGTGATGCCTAGTGATGGTAGTGATGCCTAGTGATGGGTAGTGATGCCTGGTGATGGGTAGTGATGGGTAGTGATGTCTAGTGATGGGTAGTGATGGGCAGTGATGCCTGGTGATGGGTAGTGATGCCTAGTGATGCCTAGTGATGGCTAGTGATGGGTAGTGATGGGTAGTGATGCCTGGTGATGGGTAGTGATGCCTGGTGATGGGTAGTGATGGGTAGTGATGCCTAGTGATGGGTAGTGATGTCTAGTGATGGGTAGTGATGCCTAGTGATGGGTAGTGATGGGTAGTGATGCCTGGTGATGGGTAGTGATGCCTGGTGATGGGTAGTGATGCCTGGTGATGGGTAGTGATGCCTGGTGATGGGTAGTGATGCCTGGTGATGGGTAGTGATGCCTAGTGATGGGTAGTGATGCCTGGTGATGGGTAGTGATGCCTGATGATGGGTAGTGATGCCTAGTGATGGGTAGTGATGTCTAGTGATGGGTAGTGATGTCTAGTGATGGCTAGTGATGGGTAGTGATGCCTAGTGATGGTAGTGATGCCTGGTGATGGGTAGTGATGGGTAGTGATGCCTGGTGATGGGTAGTGATGGGTAGTGATGGGTAGTGATGGCTAGTGATGCCTAGTGATGGGTAGTGATGCCTGATGATGGGTAGTGATGCCTAGTGATGCCTAGTGATGGGTAGTGATGGGTAGTGATGCCTAGTGATGGCTAGTGATGCCTGGTGATGGGTAGTGATGCCTGGTGATGGGTAGTGATGGGTAGTGATGCCTAGTGATGGGTAGTGATGTCTAGTGATGGGTAGTGATGCCTAGTGATGGGTGGTGATGGGTAGTGATGTCTAGTGATGGGTAGTGATGTCTAGTGATGGGTAGTGATGCGTAGTGATGGGTAGTGATGCCTAGTGATGGGTAGTGATGGGTAGTGATGGGTAGTGATGGGTAGTGATGCCTATTGATGGGTAGTGATGGGTAGTGATGGGTAGTGATGGGTAGTGATGGGTAGTGATGTCTAGTGATGGGTAGTGATGCCTAGTGATGGGTAGTGATGCCTAGTGATGGGTAGTGATGGGTAGTGATGGGTAGTGATGGGTAGTGATGCCTAGTGATGGGTAGTGATGGGTAGTGATGCCTGGTGATGGGTAGTGATGGGTAGTGATGGGTAGTGATGCCTAGTGATGCCTAGTGATGGCTAGTGATGGGTAGTGATGGGTAGTGATGCCTGGTGATGGGTAGTGATGGGTAGTGATGCCTAGTGATGGGTAGTGATGTCTAGTGATGGGTAGTGATGCCTAGTGATGGGTAGTGATGGGTAGTGATGCCTGGTGATGGGTAGTGATGCCTGGTGATGGGTAGTGATGCCTGGTGATGGGTAGTGATGCCTGGTGATGGGTAGTGATGCCTGGTGATGGGTAGTGATGCCTAGTGATGGGTAGTGATGCCTGGTGATGGGTAGTGATGCCTGGTGATGGGTAGTGATGCCTGATGATGGGTAGTGATGCCTAGTGATGGGTAGTGATGTCTAGTGATGGCTAGTGATGGGTAGTGATGCCTAGTGATGGTAGTGATGCCTGGTGATGGGTAGTGATGGGTAGTGATGCCTGGTGATGGGTAGTGATGGGTAGTGATGGGTAGTGATGGCTAGTGATGCCTAGTGATGGGTAGTGATGCCTGATGATGGGTAGAGATGCCTAGTGATGCCTAGTGATGGGTAGTGATGGGTAGTGATGGGTAGTGATGCCTAGTGATGGCTAGTGATGCCTGGTGATGGGTAGTGATGCCTGGTGATGGGTAGTGATGGGTAGTGATGTCTAGTGATGGGTAGTGATGTCTAGTGATGGGTAGTGATGCGTAGTGATGGGTAGTGATGCCTGGTGATGGGTGTGATGCCTAGTGATGGGTAGTGATGGGTAGTGATGGGTAGTGATGGGTAGTGATGCCTATTGATGGGTAGTGATGGGTAGTGATGGGTAGTGATGGGTAGTGATGGGTAGTGATGGGTAGTGATGTCTAGTGATGGGTAGTGATGCCTAGTGATGGGTAGTGATGCCTAGTGTGGGTAGTGATGGGTAGTGATGGGTAGTGCCTGGGTAGTGATGCCTAGTGATGGGTAGTGATGGGCAGTGATGCCTGGTGATGGGTAGTGATGCCTGGTGATTGGTAGTGATGCCTGGTGATGGGTAGTGATGGGTAGTGATGCCTAGTGATGGGTAGTGATGTCTAGTGATGGGTAGTGAAGTCTAGTGATGGGTAGTGATGTCTAGTGATGGGTAGTGATGTCTAGTGATGGGTAGTGATGCGTAGTGATGGGTAGTGATGTCTAGTGATCGGTAGTGATGGGTAGTGATGTCTAGTCATGGTTAGTGATGGGTAGTGATGCCTGGTGATGCCTAGTGATGGGTAGTGATGCCTAGTGATGGGTAGTGATGCCTAGTGATGGGTAGTGATGGGTAGTGATGGGCAGTGATGCCTGGTGATGGGTAGTGATGGGTAGTGATGGGTAGTGATGCCTAGTGATGGCTAGTGATGCCTAGTGATGGGTAGTGATGCCTGGTGATGGGTAGTGATGCCTGGTGATGGGTAGTGATGCCTGGTGATGGGTAGTGATGGGTAGTGATGCCTGGTGATGGGTAGTGATGGGTAGTGATGCCTAGTGATGGGTAGTGATGCCTGGTGATGGGTAGTGATGCCTGGTGATGGGTAGTGATGCCTGATGATGGGTAGTGATGCCTAGTGATGGGTAGTGATGGGTAGTGATGGGTAGTGATGGGTAGTGATGCCTAGTGATGGCTAGTGATGCCTGGTGATGGGTAGTGATGCCTGGTGATGGGTAGTGATGGGTAGTGATGCCTAGTGATGGGTAGTGATGCCTGATGATGGGTAGTGATGTCTAGTGATGGGTAGTGATGGGCAGTGATGGGCAGTGATGGGTAGTGATGCCTAGTGATGGCTAGTGATGCCTAGTGATGGGTAGTGATGCCTGGTGATGGGTAGTGATGGGTAGTGATGCCTAGTGATGGGTAGTGATGTCTAGTGATGGGTAGTGATGCCTAGTGATGGGTGGTGATGGGTAGTGATGCCTGGTGATGGGTAGTGATGCCTGGTGATGGGTAGTGATGCCTGGTGATGGGTAGTGATGGGTAGTGATGCCTAGTGATGGGTAGTGATGCCTGGTGATGGGTAGTGATGCCTGGTGATGGGTAGTGATGCCTGATGATGGGTAGTGATGCCTAGTGATGGGTAGTGATGTCTAGTGATGGCTAGTGATGGGGAGTGATGCCTAGTGATGGTAGTGATGCCTGGTGATGGGTAGTGATGGGTAGTGATGTCTAGTGATGGGTAGTGATGGGCAGTGATGCCTGGTGATGGGTAGTGATGGGTAGTGATGGGTAGTGATGCCTAGTGATGGGTAGTGATGTCTAGTGATGGGTAGTGATGCCTAGTGATGGGTAGTGATGGCTAATGATGCCTGGTGATGGGTAGTGATGCCTGGTGATGGGTAGTGATGCCTGGTGATGGGTAGTGATGGGTAGTGATGCCTAGTGATGGGTAGTGATGCCTAGTGATGGGTAGTGATGCCTGGTGATGGGTAGTGATGCCTGGTGATGGGTAGTGATGCCTGATGATGGGTAGTGATGCCTAGTGATGGGTAGCGATGGGTAGTGATGCCTAGTGATGGGTAGTGATGGGTAGTGATGCGTAGTTATGCCTGGTGATGGGTAGTGATGCCTGGTGATGGGTAGTGATGGGTAGTGATGGGTAGTGATGTCTAGTGATGGGTAGTGATGGGTAGTGATGCCTGGTGATGGGTAGTGATGGGTAGTGATGCCTAGTGATGGGTAGTGATGTCTAGTGATGGCTAGTGATGCCTAGTGATGGCTAGTGATGCCTAGTGATGGGTAGTGATGGGTAGTGATGCCTGGTGATGGGTAGTGATGGGTAGTGATGTCTAGTGATGGGTAGTGATGGGCAGTGATGCCTGGTGATGGGTAGTGATGGGTAGTGATGGGTAGTGATGCCTAGTGATGGCTAGTGATGGGTAGTGATGCCTGGTGATGGGTAGTGATGCCTGGTGATGGGTAGTGATGCCTAGTGATGGGTAGTGATGCCTAGTGATGGGTAGTGATGCCTGGTGATGGGTAGTGATGTCTAGTGATGCCTGGTGATGGGTAGTGATGCCTGGTGATGGGTAGTGATGGGTAGTGATGGCTAGTGATGGCTAGTGATGCCTAGTGATTGGTAGTGATGCCTGGTGATGGGTAGTGATGCCTAGTGATGGGTAGTGATGTCTAGTGATGCCTAGTGATGGGTAGTGATGGGTAGTGATGGGTAGTGATGCCTAGTGATGGCTAGTGATGCCTAGTGATGGGTAGTGATGCCTGGTGATGGGTAGTGATGGGTAGTGATGCCTAGTGATGGGTAGTGATGTCTAGTGATGGGTAGTGATGCCTAGTGATGGGTAGTGATGGGTAGTGATGCCTGGTGATGGGTAGTGATGCCTGGTGATGGGTAGTGATGCCTGGTGATGGGTAGTGATGGGTAGTGATGCCTAGTGATGGGTAGTGATGGGTAGTGATGGGTAGTGATGCCTAGTGATGGGTAGTGATGCCTGGTGATGGGTAGTGATGCCTGGTGATGGGTAGTGATGCCTGATGATGGGTAGTGATGCCTAGTGATGGGTAGTGATGGGTAGTGATGCCTAGTGATGGGTAGTGATGCCTGGTGATGGGTAGTGATGCCTGGATGGTCAGCTAATGGTTATCATCATGTTTTTGACGTGTATGTAAATACGGCCGAGGGAGACTGGAACCGAAAAGGTCCTTTTGAGTCATCCCTTTTAGCCTCCACCTGGAACTTGATAGCGAAGAGTTTCTCGTTACCGTCTGCGAACTTATGTGTCAATATAGTCGTTTCAGCAAGCTAGGAGCCGCACAAGGTACTAGTAGAGACGTTATCAATGTTATTAGGCCAACTTTTTCTGTGTATTTGTTATATTTGTACGCTTCGTATTTATGTATTCGCCTTTTGTACTTTTGTATCGCAAGTATCGAATGTTCACTTGTATTTGTTTCAGTTTTACGTTTTCCAAGAGGAAATCAGTATTATTAAAGACTCTTTATAACCACGTCGATGGACTGTGGTCACAGTAAAACTTGCTGGGAGAAATTTTGAGTTAAATTTTGGCTGTGATAACGATTCTGACAAGAAGCCCTGAGTGGGATTTGGAAAATCAGAAATCGCAATTCGTAAACCGGAGTGTGCGATTTAGCGGTCAGCGGACGAGAAAATAAAGGTCGGTTACTTGAAGTAATCCAACTCAAGATGTCGACTGATGAACTCGAAGGAGGTCAGACAGCTGAAGTCATTGGAGACGGAATAAAAAGAGTTAGAACCTATACTGAAAGGGGTTTGGAATATCAGCGAGTAATAAAGAAATCAACCCATCGAATTGCCCTAAAGAAACTGGAAAATAAAATTAACACCCTTGATATGAAATGGGTTGATATATCGGATGCAGACACCTTGAGAAAGGAACGTACAGAGCTAGAAGAAATACGTATTGGTTTAGAAAAGGAACAAAACGAACTTATTTCTATGTTCTCTGAGGAGGAGGCCGATAAACTAAAGGAAGAAACAATGTACATCATTAAATACGCTCTGGAGCTGAGGTCGAAAATTGGAGATAAAATATTCGAATTAGAAAGGGAGGAATTACGTTCCAGTCATGGAAGCAGATCAAGTCGCGTCTCGAAGAACTCTTCTAATTCCAGCATCCTCAAAATGAAGGCAATGACTGAATTGGCTAAAGAGAAGTGGAGATGAAGTATGCAAAATTGGAAGTAGAGAAACAAATAGAAATGCAACAAAAGAAATACGAGATGGAAGAAATACAAAGAAAAAGTAACTATGAAAAAGCAAAGGCAGAAGTAGACGTGTTAACAAAAATTGAGGAAGAAGAAAAACGCCCGGAGATTATGGATCTTCAGGAATACAAACAAAGCAAGGATGACAAGGACCATCGTACACGTGAATATATACTTTCCCTACCAAGTGCGGCATCCGGACATATCCCTCTACCGGATCCTATCATCTCTTCTGACAACAAAGATCGCTTTGAGGAGTTTACGCTACAAAATCAGAACAGTTGTACCCCTCTTAACCCGTTCACCAAACCGTTTCAGATGCCCACCGTTAATTATACTCAGACCGCAAGTCCCACAAAGAATGATGGGATATCACAAGGTATGGAAGCTGCGAGGCTTCCCACGCCCTGTCTGAAAGTGTTCACCGGAAATCCCTTAGAGTGGCCGACGTGGAAGGCTTCCTTCGAAACCGTCATAGAGAAAAGGACCACCAACGCTAGCGAGAGGATCCTGTACATGATGCAATATCTGTCTGGGACTCCGCGAAAAATGGTGGAAGGGTATCAATTCCTTCGAACAGACAAATCATACAACGAAGCAAAGAAGAAACTAGAAGAGCGATTTGGACACCCGTCTGTTGTTGCGGAGGCATTTCGAAGTAAACTGGAGAATTGGAAGAAAATTCCACCAAAGGACGGAGTTGCATTAAGGGAATTTTCGGACTTTCTGCAAACCTGTCAATTAGCAATGCAAACTGTGGAGGATCTCGAAACCCTGAATAAGCAGCACGAGAACAAGCAACTGCTTAAAACACTACCAAGCTGGATGTACCCTAAGTGGGGAATTAAGGTGAAGGGTTATCAGTCAACACATGGCAACAGCAAGTTTGCCCCGTTTGGCGACTTTGTTAGATTTGTTTCAGACAACGCAGAGGTGCAATGCCTTTCTGGTTTAGATTCAGGTAGACCACCAAAGGACGGTAGGGAGGCCAGTGGTCAACGCAGAAACAACGAAAGGAGGTCGATGTCCACTGAAGCAAGGGAAAAGGATGCAAATCGTGAAGCAGGAAAGAATAGTCCGCAGTGTTCCTTCTGCAAAGAATCTCATGATCTAAATTCGTGCAAAGCGTTCATGAAGAAACCAATAAAGGAAAGAGTGAAGATTATCATTAGAAGGGGACTTTGTCTTAAATGTTTGGAACATGGACATATGGCAAAACAGAAGAAATGCACGCTGACGCTTACGTACACAAAGTGCAAGAAGGAACACCCAACCTGCATGCATGATACAGATAACGATAAAGTGAAGAAGGATGAAGCGGAACATGGACAGATCGACGACGCAGCAACTAACTGTACCAGTGTATGCAGCATAGCAGGCCAACAATGGGGACAGGATCAAAGTTTGATAGTACCGGTATGGATTTCAAGTCACGACAACCCACATTACGAAAGACTTACATATGCTCTACTCGACAGTCAATCGAATGCAACCTTCATCATTGAGAGCCTGAGAGAGGAACTGAACGTCGATGGTGTTGAGAGTAATCTACTACTATCAACAGTACAGGAAGAAAACATGGTGGTAGAATGTCGGAAAGTGAAGGGACTTAAGATATCCGATCTTAAGCGACAAGTCACGATCGACTTGCCGAAGGTATTCACCAGAGAAGCCATCCCATGCAAGTCTTCACAGATTCCCAAACCGGAAGTCGCCATGGGGTGGAAGCACTTAAGAGGAATAGCCACCGAGATAATGCCATACAGAGAAGACGTAAAGGTCGGATTACTAATAGGGACGGACTGCACGAAGGCAATAAAGCCCAGACAAGTCATTCCAGGTGCTGACAACGACCCATATGGGATCAGAACGGATCTCGGATGGGGAATCGTTGGAAGAGTGTGTATGTCACCATCATTAGAGATCGCAGGTGAGGATGTCGAAGTTCGGGTCAGCAGGATCGTCACGAAAGAGTTGAACTCTAACCAGGTCCTGCCATGTGGTAGCGACATTGTCGTCGAGTCTCGTGCAAAGGAAATCTTCACACCATCCAAGGTGAAGGAAATGTTCGAACTTGACTTTCACGAGACAAGTAAAGAGAAGAACCAGCATTCCCTCTCGAATGACGACAGGAGGTTTTTGAAGATTATGGATGAGGGAATTCACAAGAGGGAAGACGGGCATTATGAAATGCCTCTACCCCTGAAGTCCGAAGATGTATGGCTACCCAACAACAGAGCACAAGCGTTCCGACGTCTGCTACAGCTGAAGAAACGCTTCAAAAGGGACACCAAATACTATAAAGATTACGTTGAATTCATGGAGAAGACGATTAAGGAATGTGCCGAACGAGTTACCCCTGAAGAGCACAATGAAACCGCACAAGAGGCTGGTAAGATAAATTACGTTGCGCATCATGGAATCTACCATCCCCAAAAACCAGAAAAGATAAGAGTCGTGTTTGACTGCAGTGCATGCCATAAAGGGACCTGCCTGAACCACAACCTACTCCAAGGACCAGACCTCACAAATAGTTTGGTAGGTGTTCTTTGCCGCTTCCGACAGGATAAAGTTGCATTCTCTTGTGACGTGGAGGGAATGTTTCATCAGTTTTTCGTAAATGAAGAGAATCGGGATCTTCTCAGATTCCTGTGGTGGAAGGACGGTAACATCGAAGCGGAACCCGATGAGTATCGCATGAAAGTTCACCTTTTTGGTGCTGTCTCGTCCCCCGGATGTGCCAACTACGCCTTTAAGAAAGCAGCAGATGACGGCGAACCAGAATTTGGAGCAGTAGCAGCAGAGTTTTGTTAGACGAGATTTCTATGTCGATGATGGGTTAAAGTCGGTGAGTGAACCATCAGCTGCTATAAAGTTGATCAAGAACAGTAAGATGCTTTGCAAGAAGGCCGGCCTTAGGCTTCACAAGTTCGTCAGTAATTCAAAGGAAGTTATCCAAGCAATCCCAGTGAACGATCGAGCCAAAGGACTACAAGGCTTGGACCTGAAACGGGACCCATTGCCAGTGGAACGAACCCTAGGCATCGTATGGTGCGTAGAACTTGACTGTTTTGAATTTAGAATCGTCGTTCAAGACCGCCCACTTACTCGCAGGGGTATACTGTCCACCGTGAGCTCTGTATATGACCCCTTGGGGTTTGTTGCCCCATTGATTCTAACCGGAAAGCAAATTCTTCAAGAACTCTGCCGGGAAAACGCCGAATGGGATGATCCGATTCCGGAGAAGTTAAAGCGAATGTGGGAGCAGTGGCGTGATGAACTACGACTCCTTGGGGAACTGAAGATTCAAAGGTGCTACAAGCCTGAGGAATTTGGAGATGTTGAGAGTGCTGAAATGCACCATTTCTCTGATGCAAGCCAGAAAGGATATGGGCAATGCAGTTACATCCGCTTGAAGGATAAGCAAAAGAAGGTGTGTTGCTCATTCGTCATGGGAAAGGCCAGAGTGGCTCCGCTGAAAGCAGTCACAATACCGCGTCTCGAACTCACAGCAGCTGTCATCTCAGTCAGGATAAGTCAGTGGTTAGAACGCGAACTCCACTACCCAGACATCATAGAACACTTTTGGACAGATAGCCAAGTAGTACTAGGCTATATCAACAACAACGCCAAGCGCTTTCATGTATATGTAGCCAATCGTGTGCAGGAGATACATGACAGCACCAAGCCTGAACAGTGGCACTACATAGCATCCGAACTGAACCCGGCGGATGATGCCTCGCGTGGTATTACAGCACGTCAGCTAGTGGAAGGGTCGCGCTGGTTGAAAGGTCCTGAATTCTTATGGGACGATGTTGTTGCGCCGTTAGAAGAAACCTTGGACCCACAGACAGATCCAAACGACCCAGAAGTGAAGACGGTATCTGTTCTTGCAACACAGGTCAAGCAGGGTTTCCCAGATCACTTCGAAACTTCCAGACTGGATCGGTTTTCCGATTGGTTCAGGGCTAAGACGGCTGTTGCAGTTTGTTTGAGAATGAAGAACAAGTTAAGAGCACGAAGGTTGACGCAACCACTAAAACACAACGCTGATTATTGCAGAGTAAACGTAGATGAGATAGGAATGGCTGAACTGGAGCTCATTCGTTGTCTCCAACATGAACACTTCAAAGAAGAGATAGAAATACTGAGTAAGTCGAAGGTCGATGGCGAACACTTGGATAGAAATGATGCCAAGTTGCGAAACAACCATATGAAGAAGACTAGCAGTCTTTACAGATTGGATCCATATTTGGACGGGAGTGGAATCTTACGAGTTGGTGGTCGACTCAGAAGGGCAAATATACCAGAAGATGTAAAGCATCCAGTCATCCTCCCGCGGAAGTCTCACATCACGGAGTTGATCATACAGTTTTGCCATCAGACCGCGAAGCACCAGGGCCTCGGTATGACTCACAACGAAGTTCGACAACGTGGCTATTGGGTGATTGGTGGTATTTCAGCTGTATCTAATTATATCTCAAAGTGCACGGTCTGTAAGAGGCTGCGTGCCCAAGTGCAACAACAGAAGATGGCAGATCTTCCAGATGATCGCATGGAGCCAGCTCCACCGTTCACGTATAGCGCCGTGGATTACTTTGGCCCTTTCACGATCAAGGAGAGACGCAAGGAAATCAAACGATACGGGGTTTTGTTCACCTGCATGGCCTCTCGAGCAATCCACATCGAAACAGCTAATTCACTAGAAGCAGATTCATTCATCAATGCTCTAAGAAGATTCCTCGCAGCGCGTGGTCCAATTCGTCAAATACGGTCTGATCGAGGTACGAACTTTGTCGGAGCGAAAGGAGAGTTAAAGCAAGCACTGGAGGAAATGGATCAAGAGAAAGTGCACAATCATCTGATGAAAGAGAACTGCGATTGGATAGAGTTCAAGATGAATGTCCCTGCGGCTAGCCATATGGGCGGCGTATGGGAGCGACAAATACGGACAGTCCGCAGTGTTCTAGGAGCATTACTAGAAGAGTCAGGAACTCAACTGGATGATGAGAGCTTCCGTACCCTAATGAAAGAAGTACAAGGAATAATCAACTCACGTCCTCTTTCTGTGAGCGACTCGACATCTCCGGAACAGCCAGATCCGTTAACACCCAACCATCTTCTTACAATGAAGACGAAGGTTCTTATGCCACCTCCTGGTGTGTTCCAAAGGGAAGATATGTACTTGCGCAAGAGGTGGCGAAGAGTCCAACACTTAGCAAACCAGTTTTGGACGAGATGGCGGAAGGAGTACCTTCAATCCCTCCAAATCCGAAAGAAGTGGACTAAGCCGAGGCGGAACCTGCAGGTGGATGACATAGTGCTAGTGACGGATGAGAAACAGCCGAGGAACCAGTGGAGGTTGGCTAGGGTTCACGAGACCTTTCCAAGCGATGATGGCCTTGTACGAAGCGTCAAGCTATCCCTATAGCAACGACTCACCTTGACAAGCAAGGCAAGAGGCTACATGAAAAACAGTATCTAGAGCGACCGGTTCAGAAGTTGGTTTTAATACAGCCAAGAGACCGGGAATTCCCCATCGAGGAGCCTGATTGTATTATGAAATAGTGAAGAAATGAAGATGATGATAAAGATTAAGACTATAGTATTAATCGTTACAGTTTATTTTGTTTATACAGTGGATACCCACTGTAGGGAGCCATGTGGCTTTAGTCAGCCCAGTTCCCTCGCGAGCTTATGTTTACGCGCGAAATGTTAATCACGTGACGGGCGACTACAGTTGGAACTTGATAGCGAAGAGTTTCTCGTTACCGTCTGCGAACTTATGTGTCAATATAGTCGTTTCAGCAAGCTAGGAGCCGCACAAGGTACTAGTAGAGACGTTATCAATGTTATTAGGCCAACCTTTTCTGTGTATTTGTTATATTTGTACGCTTCGTATTTATGTATTCGCCTTTTGTACTTTTGTGTCGCATGTATCGAATGTTCACTTGTATTTGTTTCAGTTTTACGTTTTCCAAGAGGAAATCAGTATTATTAAAGACTCTTTATAACCACGTCGATGGACTGTGGTCACACTGACCTTAATGTAACATCAACCAATAGAGACGTACAATTAGGTGATACAACAGCTTCTTCTGGACCGTCGATGTCTGGACCGATGTCTATACCAACAATGCAGCCTACCCTGTCAACGTCATGCTTACCAGAAGTAGCACCGTCTGGACAGTGATCAACAAGCCACGGGCATTCTGATGGTGGGACTGTGTTTACAAGGAGTGGTCGCGCAGTAAGACCTCCAAAAGAGACTTGATATATGAACACTGAATGTCATGAACTATGAACACAAAATATAATTTTAGATACGTTTAAATTATTGTTGGTTATATACTTAAAAGGGGAGATGTAAACAGATAGCTACGCGTGCGTACAAGGGACAGTATAAAAGAGTTCAAACATGTAATATCTAGATACAGGAACGTTGATATTAAATCTATTACATAGACAGCAGCAGCTCGTATTCATCAAGTGATATGAGATTGATTTTTTGATTTTGGAAATGGCATTTGCTCCTAAGCGGAAACTAGGAAACCACCTACATTTAGACGATATGAGCGAGAAAGATTGCGAACCAATGCTCAGGTAAAATATATATTTCTTTGATTTTAAATAAAATAAGCACCATCCCAAAAATATTTTCACTTTTCTCCAGGTTTCAGAAGGACGACATGTAAAGACTGTTTACTACACTTGAAATACCAGAAACCTACACCTGTTCACAAGGAACTGTCTCAACAGGAATGGAAGCTTTGATGATTTTACTACAACGATTTGCGTATCCAAATCGCTGGTGTGACCTTGTCTCGTTATTTAAAAGAGCTGAACCTGAGCTAAGCCAGAATTGTAATACAGTGAGTAGAAGCAAGCTCTGTAAATGATTTTTAAATATTGATACATGAAAAAGAATAATCCGATTGTAGACGATATGACCGCTTCAATCATTTGCTAAGTTCTTTAAACCTCATCTGGGTTGAACCTCAGCATTTTGCAAAATATAACACACAACAAAGGAGCTCCTCTTACCGAATGTTGGTGGTTCATATATGGAACTATGAGGCCAATTGCAAAACCCATCTACAACCAAATAATCATGTTTAGTGGCCACAAAAGAGTACATTGTTAAAGTTTCAGGTTAGGACAAAAGTAAAATGTTTTACAACCCAGCGTGTGTTTTAAAATAAAAAGTATCAAGAAAAAT
Organism: Chrysogorgia sp. JL179-B06; assembly: GCA_035772405.1. Lineage (NCBI taxonomy): Eukaryota > Metazoa > Cnidaria > Anthozoa > Scleralcyonacea > Chrysogorgiidae > Chrysogorgia > Chrysogorgia sp. JL179-B06. The sequence continues at coordinate 3,058,458 of JAYKKM010000047.1, forward strand.
ATTTTGAAAATATTTCATTTACTGCTTTGTTTGGTTTTAGTCTGCAGTAGTTACCACAAATGGACTCATAGCACACATGTATGGTTCTGTCGAGGGGAGACATGATACTTTCGTGCTTAATTTCAGTGGATTGTTACCACTACTACAACAGTTTGTCAAACCCAGTAGAGAGCCCTATGTTTTATATGGAGGTCCTGCCTATGGTCTTACTCAAAACATATTGGCATTGCGGGGGGGCTCGCCTGACTGCAGATGAGCGAGCATTCAACAAGGAGATGAGAATAGTTCGAATATCAGTCGAGTGGGGTTTTGGTAAAATAACCCAATATTTTGCCTACTTAAATATTAGAAAAAATCAAAAGGTTCTAGCAAGAGTGTTGATAAACTGCCATACATGCCGTATGGTTCTGTCACTGGCAACTACTTTGAACTAGACCCACCATCTTTGGAGTCATACCTTTTAAACAGTTAATTTTCTTTCAAATTATATATGTAAATGTAAAATAAAGTATATTACTTTCAAACTTCAATAGACAACACTTGTAACAGCAAACAGCTTGAAAACTTTTTATAAATATAAACGATGTGTAAATTTTAAATTTTCAGTTATGAACAACAAGAATATCTAAATCTCAGTTTTGTCATAAAATAACTTAATGCTCTTTCTGCAAAAATAACAATTTTAGGTCCAGTTCAAATAGCATACTTCACATGTGCAAAATGAAATTATTACACCACAGAAAGCAGCCTTGTTATTGATTGTTTAAAATAATTGCATTTGTCACATGAAGATTTTGTCATTTAAACTGGGCCTAATTACAGACTTAAAGTTGTTTGTGTATTAGTTTAATCATTACCTTCCTTTCTTCAACTTCCAATTCTAATCTCTGTCTTCTCTCTTGAGCCTCTCTCTTTTTTTTGCTTTTAGCTCCAACTCCAATTTCCTTATCTCCAATTCTTTTTCTTTTAATTCTGCTTTTTCGTCATACTGGACATTTTTCAAAATGTCAAATCTCATGAATTTGTAGAATCTTATAACCTTGTATTATACAAGGCCAAAATAGTTTGAAATATCTTCAAAATCTTCATGTATGATGACAGATGACCAATCGGATACTTTTTGGTTTTATTTACAAAAGGATAGAAAGAAGTAAAATCAACATATTCAATAGTTTCATTTTCTGTTGCTTCGCGAAACAACTTAAACCCTACTCGACCTCCAAAGAATGCGTCACGAGGTTCAAGATCTGTAATGATGTCAAATATGTGTCCAGAAAATGTTTGATCTCGTCCGTCGCCCCACGTTTTCTAAAGTTGTGCTCCCAAATTGTCTTAATGTTAAAACCTAAGTTCCTTAACCGCTGTTCCCGTCCAATAGTTTCCTCGTAAACATCACCCATCTGTCTCTCCAAATGAAAGGGGTGATTTTTTTCATGAAACACGTTTCTGTACAAAACACATCTACGTGTACGTCTTCCCCAACTCGTTATCCACAATCTCCTCTTCACCCCGGTTGACAGCATGCCTAATAACTGAATTTGTCTGAAACGCAACAAATTCTAACCATTCAATGGAACTTTTAGAGTAGGGCTTGTTTGCACCGGGGTATGCATTTTTCGGCACTATGCCTATCGTGTCTTTCTTTAGATACTTTGCACGATAAACAGCCATCACTGAGGCTGCGATCGTACAATAGCAGAAAGGATCGACTCCTGTCTCAGACAAAATAAATCGCGAAATTGTAAACAACATAAACGTAAAATAGTAACATCCTGTAACAGTATTTGTACATAAATATATGTCAAAAATATAATTGTATTGCAATAAATTGTTATGCCAGGCAATGCGTTCGTTGCGAATCTTTTCAGATTTCGCATCCAGACAAAAATTTTCAATATCGGGAAGTGGTCCTACATAATTTTGGTTGTCTGTAGTATTAAATTTAAAAGGAAAATCGCCCTTGGAATGTTAACAAATCTTAACAGAACGTTTTAGGAAAATTAGAAAGCGGCATTTGTAACCAATTTAAAGAATCAATCAAACAAATCTTATAATCTTGTTACTGGAGTTGCATAATCTTTTGACCGGAATGAATTACATGCCTGTCGGCAGTAGGTCGGTTCTCAATTAACCATCTTTGAATGAGAACCGCATCAATCCCTTTCGCATTATCAAAGCACCGTATTCTTTGAAAACAAATTCAGTGCCATTAGCATGATACTGTGCAACACAATAGTTCACTACATGTTCACCCATACCAAAGTAAAGTCAGTCTCAAAATCGTAAAAAATAAGTGTTTCGTTAGGCGTCTTTGGTTGTTCGGTTTGCATGTGACACAAATGTTCCGACATCACAAACTTATTACAAATATGACACAAATGTTCCCCACAACAATGTTCGTCCTGTCATTTTCTATCAACAATGGATGAACACATTTGACATCTAAACGAAAACATACAGAAGAGCGACAAAATTTCAAACAATCAGCACATATACATTTTTCAGAAGTAATCCAAGGGCATTGTTTGCAAAAGCAAGTGTGACATGGACCTTCACCAAGGATGGTCATGGTAATCAGAATAAAACGACCTACAAAGCTGGGAGTTTCTTTGGATTAATCACATACGATCACCGTGTTTATACAATACGATTTACCTACACGCCTTGGTCCTTCATAAATACTAGTGTTTCTAGCATCAAAATCAATTACTATAATCTGATAACCCGGCAGGACCCTTTGGAATTTAGACACCTCCTGCAGACAACAAGGACCAGGCAAAACATTGGCTTTATTATATAATTCTAAAGCTAATATTTTTTGAATAGGTCTACCTCATTTTATTTGTTAAGTTTTACTTTCGGATGATTATCCAGTAACGCTTAGCCCCACAGCTGCTAAAGCCCTCCCACAACATATATTATCATTTTTCTTAATAGTGATTATACATTTTTAATTAAAGTATCTTTAGAGTAATCTAAAACTTTGAGAGATTTTCCCGAACCAGTTGGCTGTCCAACGGCTACCATATCAATATTGAAGGACTGGTCCAACGGAATATTCTCATTATTATTCTCATACTCTGGCGTACGTTGATCACATAGGCAAGGACTTTGTTGGCCGTCATTTGGATGGCTGGTAGAAGTCTTGTGCTGATCAGTCACCGGACCTTACCTTACCTAAGGTACCGGACCTTACCATCACACGGATCTTGTCCTCGAGCGGCGTTTTTGGATCACATTGCTTATTTACCGTGTCGATGACGTTGGTGAAAAGACTTGAGAGCTTAGCCAAAATATCTTTGACTCGCATGCAAGATCTCTCCTTCGACCGGTAGCCCAATGCTCACCTGTAAACGCACCAGTTCACACTAAACGTCTTTACGAAGCGTTCGGACACCTTCAAATAATAAACAATTCATTAATTTAGCATCATAATACATCTCCACAAGTGAATAAAAATCGTACAAACTATTAATCATGATATTGATATTTGTTTAAAAGTACTGAACATACCTTTCCAAATTAAACGTGATATCCGTTTCCTCATGATATGTTCTATTTGTTCAGGAGTAACCTTGATCACCACTTCGCGCTCTTCCATGTGCTCGAGAGCCTCACTCATTAGCTCGGAAGCTTTCTTCTGCCAAACCAAAACTTTTGGCAATTTCTTTGTCCATCCTTTTTAATAAACGACCTTGTTATACTTTATGGCCCTGAGACGTAAACGCTCCACTCGCGATGTTATCTCGACTTCGGGTTCATCTCAACACTTAAAACTTCAGCAAAAGAAAATCTAACCAACGATAGTAAGAGCGAGTCTGAATAGTGATACGGGATTTTCGCAGAGGTTGCCAAAAGTACACGCGCACTTGTCTTTTTGTAATTATATCAGTCATGAAAACCAGTCAATGAAATTGTTTAAAAATATTTATTGATCAAATCATTCACACTTAATGAGTAACATATTCTAATTAAAAATAATTGAGCCTAAATCGGGTTGAATTTCCATATAAAATCCCGAAATGACGTCACATAGACTATCGGTAGTAAAAGTCGAAATTAAAATCAGCTGTCATTTCTAAAATAAAACATTATCGTAAGAGTTAGGGTTAGTATATATTAGGTGGAGGGTTAGGGTTAGGATTAGGGTAAGGTTTGGGTTAGCCACTATGTTTTAAATTTGGGGATATTTATATGGAAATCGAGCCCTAAATCGTTCTTTATTTCTCCTCTTCCGAAGACTCGATCGATTTCACGCTTTTCATCTTTCTTGCCGGTTGCTTCTTCTGCATCCTTTTCAGGTTCTTATTGTTCTTTTTTATCTTGTCTGCCCACTGGAAAAAATCACATTTGTCATCAGCATCTGTATATCTTGGCATCTGAAATATAGGTCGCCCAGGATTGGTTGTTGAATGGGAAATCCATGAACTTGCGCTCTCATCGCACTCACATAAGGGGAAGTGTTTGGCTTGAATTTCTCTATAACTTTCGTCTCATATACGCTTGTATCAATTCGTTGGACTTTTCTTCAGGTGTGATTGTGAACAAAGTACAGGTCTCAGTGCTACACTTCACAAATCATTGACCTGCCTTGAAACGAAGGAGGCCAGCGCCACAAAAACAAGGATAATTGTATATAATATATACATTATCATCTCAAACTCATTAATAATTCATGAACCAAAAACAAAGAAAATCAACTCCGTAGATTTTGATGAGCATAGGATTTTGATGGTTTCAACCTCAAATTTCTCTGTAAATACTGACTTGTTTGACTTTGAGATGCCATTTGAAAGCCTCCAATTCGGACTGGACAGAATTTCAAGTCCTTGCAGTTAGTTACAGTCCTCGGCTTCGCCTCGGACTGAAACTAATAGCACTTTGGGGAGATGACGTCAGTAGCCATGTTTGTCCGCGTTTACCCATAATTATTGCGGCCATAACAAAAGAAAATAGCTCATTTGCAAGAATTTGTGAGTCAAATTTGGTTTGCTTAATTGTCCGCATTTTGAGCTATTAATAGCAACCGCTTAATGGGCTATTGCGCGGACTTGAAATCCGGTCCAGTCCGCATTGTCGGCTTTGAAATGTTACGTCACGAATGCAGCCTTGCTTTAATCACTTATCACGGAAATGATGTCATAGCGGGCATCTGTCTGCATGAAAACCTCTTTACAGAAATTTTAGAAATTTTAGAAATTTCAGCAGAAATTTTAGCTTCCTCTAACCCCCGCAAAATGCATGAAATATCAAATGCACCAAATAGAAACTTTTTTCGTTCTCCATAGATAAATCAAATTAACCAATCTGGAAACATTGAAAACTAAATGATCACAGATTCAAGGCCTCTTTGGTCGTGAGACCATTAGTCCACATGCAGCATAATTTTTATAAAGTTATTAAATTATTTTCTCTTTTCAAATTTTACCCCTTCCACTGAACAAAACAATGTTTGTTGTCAATCAACAAACCAAATGTAAACGATTATGTAGCACTGTGTTTGGTTGCTATTAATAGCTCAAAATGCGGACAAACAAACCAAATTTGACTCGCAAATGATAGCAAATGAGCTATTTTCTTTTGTTATGGCCGCAATAATTATGGGTAAATGCGGACAAACATCGCTACTGACGTCATCTCTAGAAAGTGCTATTCAAATGTTCAGTGATCCATCTGTCATTAAGCTTTCCAACCACTTTCGCATCATGTCACTGCTCAGTTAGTAAAATCCTTCTTTCAGACTTAAGTATTATGTATACGATTAACATCAAGCAAATTTAAGAGTAAAGCGCACATATCTCATTTCGTTATTCTGTGTCTTCTATATAGTCTCAGAACCATGTCCAACATGTCCAAGGTGTGGGACGTTGGTCTACCAACTCGCGCGTGGCAACTGGAAACATTTGTCCAGTCTACATGTATTCAAAGGGGTATGGTGTTGTCCTATTTCCAAGTAAGTGCAAAAGAAAAACAAAATCATTGTCAAAAATATGACGATTAACTTTAACCTTTCTTTCGCTTTTCCTTTCCCCTCACTCGACTAGTGGCTTGGTGCTTATCCGTATTGGCAGGAACTAAAAGCCGAACGTTGTGAGTAAGTATTCTCTATGAATTATCAGTCTAATTTAAAAGTTACTTTAGGAATCTGTTAAGAGAAAGGCATTCTTTACTATTGGAACTTTGGTCTGTACACAAGTGTGGTTAGACGTATAAAGTCTGTGGGATATAAAAATTAAATTTCGCGTCTTTCCTACAGGTAAGTCAGTAGATATATGTCAAAAGATAACCTATACTCATTGAATGTCCGATTTACTTTTACGTTTTACGTTTTACGTTTTTCGAGAGGTTTTTTTAACTATGTCCAATAAAATTGTAATCAAAATTGTCATGTCTCCAATATTCTCTGTCTTCAATGTATGGATGAGATTACATTGTTCAATCAAATGAGACCAGTCGTTAGTATTGAAAAGATTTTATTTCAACATTACAGGCGGAATTATATATCTACATATACATTACACCAGTTTGAGACATTGTCGTTGATTTGCACAAAACAAAATATGCCAATCTTTAAAAGTATATTTTATCATTTCAAGCCCGTTAATTGTTTGTTTGAGATCTTGTAAGTTGTTCATAAATGTCTCGGCAATTTTCCCTTCGGACACCGTTTCCAGGGCAACTTCAAAAATACAACCAGACTTTCTCATCGTCTTATAATAAGACAATCGTGTTGCTTTTAAGACAGATGTTCAACGCGGCAGCCATTACAATTTTCCAATACCAAGGCAGAAATGTTGGATGATACTGCAACAGCATAACTCGATCTCCAACAATTTGTCTTCAATTAACTTTTGACGGTGACTTAAAAACCTTTCCTCTTCGCCAATATCCGTATAGGTATAGTGAGTATACACAAGTTTCTTTGGGAAGCCATCGTTTACAATGTCTCCTTTACAAAAATCTACAACGTTGTGTTTCAAAGTGTATCAACACAATAAACTAGATTAAAACATTGTCGCTTTCCTAAACCGATCTCGAATTTAATATATTACGCTTTTTCCTGTCCACAGAAAAGCGGTTTACGTTTTTCGTTTGAACCAATGTTAACCAGGGGTCGGTTGTTCAAAGCCTGGATAAGTTATCCGGACTGTGCTAATTAACCACGAAACAGCGAAACAGCTATTTTTTGTTTATCCTTTTAACAAATCTCACGGGAAGTGATACATGGAGGTCGTGATACATGGAAGGTCAGGACGTCTTCGTCGAGGGTCGGGCCAACTTCGGAAGTGCTCGGCCCATCTTCGGAAGCCGTCGGAACATCATCGGAGGTTGTCTGCTATCCAGTGGATAGTTATCCAGCGGATAAAAAGCGGTTGTTCATAGTGTGGATAGCGGGGTGGATAACTATCCGACGGATAACAGATTTATCCACTGGATAACTGCTCGTTGCTATGTAATTTTATAAATTTCTTTTTGATCAAACATAATATTCTCCATAACAAGACTTCATTTAATTCCGGTTTTTTTGCGTTTGTGATTGGTTGTCAAAGCATCGGGTGATGCAATCTTATTTCTGACTCTAGTTGAGTTTGCACACAGAGAAAAAACAAACGGTTAGCAAAGATTCTATTTGAGATGAAAACTGAATGTACGTTCACTCTGTTAAATGATTTTACTTGGGAAAGTGCTTCCAATGAAGGACAAGTTTCGTTTTTCAAGTTAGTGTATTACCCGTCGTCGTATTTCCAATTTTTTGTATTATAAACATGTTAATCAGTTTGGAGTTATTTATCCTGTGTTTTTTATGAATGATTTTCGATTTGAATACAAACGAAATAGTTTGTTGCTCGGCTAACAATTTCATGGCTGTTTTGTGCTGATGATTCAACAATGACATGTTATCCTTTTTCTTCACGGATACTAATAAATAATACAGAAATTTTATCTTGTTTGAAAATATAAAGCTGTTTTTGGTGTTTCGCTGTAAATTTCAAAATGTTTTGTCGGTACAAAATCTGACAAAGCAAGAAGCTCAGTCAAAGTCAAACATTTCCTATTCGCTTGAATTGATTTTAACGCTTTGGGTTCAGTCAATCATGTTTTACTGCATCATGCATGGACACTTCAAAACAGCTGTAGAAAACGACCCGAAGCCTGTAAATTTCTTGAATGAATTTTTATTTGAAATTTTGAATACAAACGAAATAGTTTGTTTCTCGGCTAATAATTTCATAGCTATTTTGTGATGATGATACAGTATACAGAAAGTTTAAGTTGTTTGAAAATGAAATAATATAAATTATAAAGCTATTTTTGGTATTGTGCTGTAAATTTCAAAATGTTTTGTCGGACAAAACCTGACATGAGAAGCTCAAACATTTCCTATTCGCTTGAATTTACTTGTTTAACGCTTTGGGTTAAGTCAATCTGCATGAATGTTTTACTGCATGCATGATACCAAAATATTCAAACGAGATTCAAAAGATGGAAGCTAATACTTTATAGCTATACCCGAAGCCATAAATTAGCCTTGGTCTGACATTATTACCACTTGAATTGTGGCTGATAAAGCGAGGCTTTTTCTCTTTGCCAAAGTAATATCTTGCTGTTAACCCGTTTTTGTTCTTCGGTGATAAATTCAAGGTTTTCTCAGGTCGATTTAACACAATTATTATACACAAGATGAATTTGTTTTTCTACGTTTTTATCCAGTGGATAAAAAGTTATACGACCTATCTAGCATGGATAACTTTATCAACCGGATAGCGAGTGGATAACGTTATCCAAGCTTTGAACAACCGGATTTATCCAGTGGATAAAAGTTATCCACTGGATAGCGATTTATCCACCGGATAGCGAGTTATCCAGGCTTTGAACAACCGACCCCTGATTACACTTACTGTATGACGTTTAACCTGACAACATGCGCGCGTTGCTGCGTCCCGCGGCCGACCTCGTAACTAAAATCTAGGAGTATGAGCTCCTGAAAAAATGCTGATTAAGTGTTCTATAGTTGTGGTGTAACTATACATGTTGCCTCTAATAATAAGACTATCAGCATAACAATTTTCGTACAACATAACCCCCGTACATGTAATGTTGCTTCTATCGTTTTTGTGTAAAATTTGTACCGCGTACATGCTGCAGAATTACTGTAGCTGAAAACCTTCGCTCAAAATACAGGAAATGAGGTTTTGGAAGTTTTAGATTTTAAAATTTTCTAGAAAAACCACGCCTTCGACACAACCATTACACTAATTTGCAAGTTAGATTTTTACTACTGCCTCCCTGGCCTTCACATAAAAACCATTCCTATGACCATGCTGATGGGCCTCTATAGCTTCCTCATGAAATGACAAGGATCCAAGGCTGAGTGAAATATATTTATTGTTATGAGACTGTTTCGTGTTCACGCAGCGTATACGTAAACAACATGCTATTTTAGGATACTGGCGTGTGGTCAGGTGACGAGAGAGAGAGAGTTTGTCGATTACCGAAGACGAGATGTATTTTGTGTACTTTAAGCAGAAGAATAAGATGGAGTTTATTGTCAAATAAAGAAGTATGACGCCGAGTCGAAGTGTATAAAGCGATCTAGATTACACACAACTTTGCAGTAAATACGTACCTAAAATGAACAGGTTTTGTGATTGGACACATGGAACAAAGGTGGTTAGGGTTAGGACATTGGTTTCTTTGTGGTTGATTCTATTGTTTTGTTGTTTTAATCAACCAATCACAAAACTTGTTCATATAGGTAGATGGCGACCTCAACTTTGTGGCGTAACAATATGATAAACATGTTCCAAGATCAGCCATATTGTTCAAATTTATTCATAAAAATGAAACATGAACCGTAGCAGCATTCTCAGAAATTTTAATAATAAAAATTTAATTGAGTGTAAATACACCAGCTGATCTGTACCATCTGCACATGCTCTAATTAGTGATCTGCATCTCAACAATACTATTGGATATGATTAATCAACTAAAATTTGTCAAAAACTTGATAATAAAAAAATAGGACAGAAAACCAAATATCAAACAAGTTCAGCTTGCACTATATTAGAAATTGCTCAGCAGACTTTGTTTTATCTTCAGTCTTTGCCAAAAAGACTACTGAAGATGAATCGTAATCATGCATTACTATTAACCACTTTTTTTCTCGTTAATGATGATCTTCTCCCCGACAATATGAGCAGCAACTCGAGCTCGATTACGCATGTTAATTCCCTCAAATTTATAACTAACATGATTCCCGTGACACTCAAGTAAACCAACCGAGCGGGAGTGAAACGACACAAAACTTGCTGCTTCTTGCATAAGGCGACGATCCAATTCACAATCATTCGGGCAACATGTAAGATATGCCATTATGTCCGTGCTTGTGACATCGTTTTCACATTCAACATTTATTACCTAAGTAATTTAAACAAAGTGGAATGATAATTACTGATAGTTCAAGGCAACCAACTAGTTGACGGACCGATAGATAACAAACCGACCTGTATGACTAATAATAATAATAATAATAATAATAATAATAATAATAATAATAACAATAATAATGGAAACTTTATTAATATAAATTTTTCTTATATATTTACAATTGCAAATCTCACTTCTTGAGGTAATTTACAATTGGCTAACTTGAATCACATATGATTATATACAGTATTAATATAATAATAATAATAATAATAATAATAATAATAATAATAATAATAATGACATGCTCTAACACCCGTGCTGGAAATATCATTAGCTCTGAAAGTAAGCCGAGTTTGGAGCGCCTTGGTTGGTACAGAAAAGTAGTTAAATACTTCACAACTTGTCTGACTGAATAAGAAAGACAAGTAGGCGATTTGTTTTTGTATCTGCTGTCGTGCAGTAGGTTTGTGTGTGTGTTAGCTTATAGCCAATCAGCGATCAGCGCGCTCCGACAAGATGTTGACAACTTCCGACTTTGAGAACTGAGCTACAATCATGGCCAAAAGTCGTGGGACAGTGTTGTTGAGTTCTTGAAAAATCCAGCCCAAACTACATACTCGCCTATATATGTTGTCAATACATAGAAAATTTTGGCGCATATACGACTTTAATCTGCGAAACCTGTTTCTCAATATCTCTGCGATAATCTCACGTATATTCCGTGCCGATTACAATTCGTTTTCATGTATTTTCCACAGTGCCCACCAAAGTGTGCTGAAATAATAACTAACCTTACTCTACTTTTAGATAGGATTGTGGTGAGCACTGTCAGAAATCACGCTAAATTACACTTCGTCGACGAAATACCACACTTGTATGGAGACGTAAAATAGCTAAGACAAATTTAATATTTTTTGGTTTATTACATCACATATATAACACGAATTTACATACATTCCACTGAGCACTGTTGCTGAGAACAAGCGCCCTGCTGAGAACTGTTGCGTCGAGCGCACACATACTTTACTGTTTAATAATGTTAATAATAACAGGTTCATATCATATGTCATCAGTATTTGTTTCTATAGCCTTTTGTTTTAACCATAATTTCTATTCGCTTTGGCATACTTTCAATCGTTAGATCTATTACATCGATAGGCATGCTACGCAAACATAAATCACTCTTTCTTGAAATTGTTCAAACGACTCTGACACGATATTTCTATTTATGACCTCCGCACGTAAACGCCACTTCGCAAGATGAAAGATATTCTCAATGGGATTGATATCTGGAGACCGAGCAGAAATCTTAAGAAGCTCCGCTTCAATGTCTGTCTCCTCTCGCAAACATCGTGCAAACGATGTTTGCTCTGCTGATAATGCATTACATTTCATTACTCTTCTCTTTCCTTTAATCCTTTTGACCAAATTAATGCCTCAATTACCTTGACGTCACTAACTATTTCCCACAATCTTTTAATTATTAACGTAATTGTGTTCTAATTGAAGTGGCTTACTTCGCCATTCTGATGCATATTGTTATAATGTACATTTTCACGTGACGACATTGTTGAACTAGCTTAGAACTTAGCTAGCTAGTGCTTCAAAAGACACTATTTAAAAATAAAGACTATATATCATCGATATATCCGATGATAATTCGGCGCATTATTTATTAGTTTAACGACATTGTCTGGTCAAAAGTATCTCATATAACCCAGGGATTCAAAGAGGACTTAAACTCGAGAGAAAGAAAGGTTATTAAGATTTATTTAAACTTGAAACATGAAATACACGTGAAACGCACGTGCTCAATAATGCTTTACACTTTTGGACTTTAACCCATGTCAAGCCGGTGGCCCTTGAAATCCCTGTTGGAAAGTTTCTCTAATTCGTTAGTACAGTTTCTTTTTCAAACTTCGCAATTTCATAATTGTTTATTGTGTTGTTGCAAATATCATGCAAAATATAAAGTCAATGTGATCATTAAGCGTGAATGGACCGTGATGCGATTCAACAGTTTATAGTTTGTAATTATTTACTATTTATTTTAAGTGTGTATTTATTATCGTTAAATTGTCCACGCAGTCACAGGTTTTGCCTAATAAATCATCATGAAACAACTCTGTTTCACAATGCAAAAAGTTCCCATTTATCTTTACAAGTTATTGCTGATAATGACTCGAAGTCAGAAACTCTTGTTTCATTATAATTTCATCAAGTCTATACATGTGTTATTACTTGGGCTACCCCCTGTGGGGTAGCACCAAGTCTTAAAACGGGCTGCACTTCTGTATTATTTTTATTTTTATTATTTTTATTTTTCTGGTCAACAAAATGCAACTAATTCCCATCTATCAAACTGACGTGATCTTATTTCGTTTTCTTTATTCTCATGACGTCATGACTGTTTCAGTGTTTATTCTCATGACGTCATGACTGTTTCAGTGATGAAAACGAGCGCTGACCTTATATTCATCCACGCTTCTTTGGTCGCCATTGCCATTGATCAACTTCAAGACTCTAGCAAATTTGTGATAAGATTGATAAGGAATGTGGCTGGCAAGTATATTAATAATAAACATGCTCACACTACTTACAATCGCAGACACCGATAGCGGTAGACCTACACTAAAAGTAAAAGATGAGCGATTTCGAAACAGGTTGTTGATCAAATCTATGTTTACATGTTTTATTGAATCGATCAAACTGTTTAAATGTGCTGCTAAATTGTACTGAAATATGTTGCTCAATTGCTGTAAATGGAAGAATGAAGAACATTGATGAAGTGATAAATGAAGTGACAGGCACTATAAAACATGCTGATGCTGTTGTGATATATTATACCCGACGCGGCAATGTTATTTTTTCTAATATCTGTTCGATTGAAGGTCTTCGTGTGTCAAAATTTATATAAAAAACAACGGCAAGGTATACGAAACATATCTGTTACGAAATTACATCGGTTTAATGGACATAAGAGCATTAAATCATCGGGTAAACAATGAATAGATCTTGAAGCCATGTCCTTTGATTTTAGAGACGAGTCTCGCTTTAATCGCTAATACGCATTTTCTCATATAACATCTGATCTTCACATTTTAAGTAGACGAAACCTACAGCGTTCGATTCGCCAGATTCAAGTGATCATTTCGATATAGAATTGATTTAAATCGGACAAAAACACAATATTTCATGATTTATTACAGAGTTTCACGGGATAAATGTCAACACAGTATAATTAACAAGACGCCCGCTAGGCGTTAACTCGGGCTACTTGAGGTTGTGGCTTGTTGAAAGACATTGTAGGCAAATTCAGTGATTTGAATTCAATATACACAAATCTATAGTTGTAGGTACAATGGTACATGTAATGATACAGCTGTCAGTGCAGGGGTGGTTAAATTTTCCATCATTACAAACCCATAACATAGTGTTGGCCAATGGCTTTGATTATATGAAGGTGAGTTGGCTCAGTATCCAAGCTGGCTTACTGAGAAGTCTGCCCCACCAAATGAGCCATCCTGTTTGCTGACCTAATCCAGTTCTAGTCAACAGGGTCAGCCTGGCAAGCGAGCCGGCCTGTGCTCATGTAATAAGAATTCATATGGTCAGTCTGGCAAACAGGTTCAGTTTGAGCAAGCATTAAATCAGTTAATCTTTTTCTCAGTGTATAAGGCATGGCAGTAAATCAAACCATGCATTTAGCTGGCAGTAGCAAGGTCAAACAACAACAAACTCTTTACTCCTTGATCTTGATAGTTGGTATGGGTGTCAGAGACTGTGTGTTCATTTGTAAGCATTTGTGTATAATAATACATGTATGAACAATCGATACAAACTTACTGATAACCCAGAACATTTTGGAGCCCCATTTAAGCTTACAGGTAAAATATCGAGTGAAACAGGGTTACTCAAGTCAATGGCAACAATGAGTGTCAGAGATTTATATACTGTACGTTCATTTGTAAGCATTCGCATATAATATGAACAATCGATACAAACTTACTGATAACCCAGAACATTTTGGAGCCCCATTTAAGCTTACTGGTACAATATCAAGTGAAACAGGGTAATTAATTCGATATATAGCAACATTGCATACTTTAATAATAGTACTTCTACTTGGTATAATATGAAACAATAAACTGTAGCATCGACTTTATTTTGTATAATTACATAACAATAAACAATACAGGCAACAAAGCTTATAAAAATATTACAGCTACCTCAGAACAGTTAACATATTTCCATACAGCATTCATATGCAAGCATTCATATGTTGAGTCTCATATTAAATATTTAGTAGACAAAAAGCGTAATGGAAACATATAATTTGATCGAGTACAGGTTCTCGAAATCGTAGACCAACCCGTTTCAAAAGCGATCTGGATTGTGAGCGTATATAAGATCAAGATACTTGCCAGCCACATCAAAGATTTTCAGTGAAGAGCACTCGAAGAAAGGTGTCAGATCAGATGAGTAAATAAATCAGAAATATACGCAGTGTTTTCAGTTTCGCAAAGGTGGAAAGCCTGGGTAAGAGGTTGATCGGGATGATGAAAACGACTGCGGGGGGCAAAATTGTTTTGGGGATAACTTCACTGCGCATGTGTAGTAATCCCACATTCATAGTCTCGCTCACTAGTCTACTAATTTAGTCAACAATGATGCAATAATTGCCATTTCGCGACATTGCCAAAATAAAAAAAATAAACAGAGCCCTTTCTAAGACTCGTGCTCTCCCCCCAAGGGGGGGAGGCCCGAGTAATAATATGTTTGTCCTTGGCTGTTCTTTCCGTCTTCATGATTGATCTGAAGATCTCTCATCTGTGTTTCTCTCATCTTGGAGAGAATCTTTGCAATGGTTTGCAGGTTTACAGGTCTCGGTAAACTTTTCCAACAGCGATTCATTGGCAATAAAACGAAAGTCCTTAAGTCCGAACTCGCTTCATATTCGCTTGCATGCCTTGCCCCCAAATCAGTAGCCCAAGTGAACGCCTGAGCAGGCGTCTTGTTTAATATACACTGTTGACCTATTTATATTGCTGTGTATTGATGTGTATTGATTGTTCATATATTATACAATTATTGGATGAGACTAAACATGATATCAAGAATTATCCAGACCGAGGCGGAAAATTATACAATTATAAATGTAGCCTTTAGGGAGTTTAGGAAGTAAACCATGCAAAGACAATTACGTCACCTACAGACAATTTTTGATAGGTGGCAAGATATCAAGAATTGTCTGTAGGTTTTTTAGCCAACACAATTGAGATTGTATGAGTATTGTATAATAATATTATATATTATATATGAATGCTTAATACAAATGAACATCTCATATCTGTAACCCAGACCAACTCCAATCCAGATCAACTCCAATCGATGAAGTGTTTGTTATTGTTTGCTGGTTTTCCAGTGATATCTTGCGCAGCCATGTATTTTCCATTGTCCTTGTTGTCGTTTTTGTTGTCGTCGTTGTCGTCGTCGTCGTCGTCGTTGTTGTTGTTGTTGTTGTCCTTGTTGTCGTGGTCGTGGTGGTCGTGGTGGTCGTCGTGGTGGTCGTCGTGGTCGTCGTGGTGGTCGTCGTCGTGGTCGTCGTCCAGTGGTCGTCGTCGTGGTGGTATATTTTGCATCATCCAATTTACTAAGCTCCTCTTTCACGAAATTAGTAGACACAGCTGGAATATCAAATATTGACATTCATTTGTTTCATTACGAGAATCAGGAAGATTATCAGCAATGGTGTTTCCAATTCAGGAAAAATTCATTGAAACTATAACATATATCCTGTGGGTTAGAAAGTACGACATCGTCTTCTTTCATACAGTAGTTGTTGACGAAATTTTAGTTTTCTCAGAGACCTCTCTAATAAGATTCCACAGCTTCTTACCATTGCCAATATTACTTTCAATAAGTAGTCTGTAAAACGTAGTTTTACCATTTCTCACAAGGTTGTTTGATTTATTTCTCCTTAGTTTTCTATTTGAATGATCATTTAATTGGGAAAATGTGTCCCTAATATTCATAGCTTTTAGAAATTCTTCTGTAAGCCATTCAGGTTGTTAAGATTTCTTAACACGTCTTTCCTTTAAGGGAGGATGTT